>JAQFZB010000094.1:0-33918 GCA_034695165.1 Desoria trispinata
ATAATGATAGGTGCGAAATGTCATATCAATTTCTAGCTCTTCTATTAAGTGGGTGGATGGGTATGTTCAGATTTTTTATATTGTGCAATAATAAACAAGTTGATTTAATCGGTTGAAGAGATAAATTCATAACATGCTTTGCATTAGTTATCAAGCATCCTACACAAATTATAACTCTTTTTTCATGCTGTTGACAATCATAGTATTTAAATTTAAACTAGTCCCTACTCTCTAATAATACTTTGGAATTTTCACCCAGTTGAATTTAAAATGCTTTGGACTTAATTGGAATTAGAAATTAATACAATGATTTTGTGAAAATTTATGAATTATTTGTAATATTTTTCTAATGCTGCATACCTTAAATTCTGTTGTCTCCCTCATATCTTCAAATAGTCTAGAAAGGTAAGCAATTCTTTAATTTCGTTGACTTTCGGAGAAAAAAAACTCTTAACTTGTACTTTAAATAAATATGTAAATTATAATAGGAGGGGGAATTTGTAATTTGCACAAAACGGGGAAAGTTGCACTTCAAGTGATTCTAATTATATTATGATAAATACCTCTTATCAATGTTTAATAAGAATTTCTATGCATTTATTAAATGGTAATTGGATTTAGTTCCGTAAATCTTGTAACAAGGGACTTTTTCTTATCCCAAGGAGAAGAGTACTTACTTACAAATAGAAGAGACCATGAGAGTATGTAAAATGTACCATTAACTAAATGGGTTTCTAATTGGCCGTTCAATCAATCACCACATATAGGCTTAATACAGAATTAAAGTACGAGATTAGATAATAGTTTGCATTTCATGCACTGCACCTTTCCACTCCATGCTATATTTATTATTATGGGATGAATACCTAAAAATATTACCTCTATCCTTTAATAATCAAGTTCCCTTGAAACTTATAATTCAATACAGCAATGTTCAATGTTTATCAACGTTTAAATATAAAAATCACATGTGTATTGAACAGTGGCAATGTCAAACACTACCTGATACCATACTTCATACTAATTTTCTCCGAACAATGTCATTAGCATTTTGCTTAACCGGTGCTGCTGATCAAAGACTCATTACTACTACTACAATAATACTATAATATTAGTGGGTTACCTTCACGTGTAGTAATTTTAATTCTAATTGTAATTGTAACCTGACAAATGTCCAATAATAAAATGGCTCGAAATCTTGGGAATCTCTACGCCTTATTTTTAAGGAGAAAAAATAATCACAAATCATCACAAAATAATTCAGTGGTAGTTAGTGGAAGTGTTACACAAGGGACAGAACCGATTATCATGCCTGGAATATCCGTACCAGTTTCTCTTGGCTCTATTCCACGAACTAGTCCAAAGAAACAGAGCCATGTTCCAAGGATTGATTGTTCGATATTACTTCCTAATCTTGACACTAATAATATGATTTATAGTAATTTGAAACTGAGACGAGCTAAAAGCGAGCCAGGTTTATTAATCTCTAGTGCTTCCAAGAAAGATAAGATTGTTCAGAGAATAAAATGGAATTCCTTCAATGAGTTTATTAAGGGGAAAAGTGAAAGTCACAGAGATAGTAAAAATGATGGAAGCAATAATGATGGAAATAGAGACAATAATGAAGAAGGTAAAGATAAATTCAATTCGTGGGAAATAGTACCTCCACTATTAGCTGCTGGCTTGTCACTTTCACTAACTCACATTGTACAGGAGGAACAACATGAATTAGATTTAGTGGAAGCCAAACTCTGGAGAGAAAGTATCACTTTCATATCAAATGAACAAAATGTATGAACCACTTTCCTTTTCTTTAAGTAATAATAATATTCATTTTATTTTCCCCAATAATGCTGAATCTCATCAGAAATATTAAATGTTATGGCATCATTGATTATAGTAAATTTTCTTCTTCATCTTTGAATGTTTACTTGTTAGTTATAGATATATTATTGTAAATATCTGTAAATGCAAAATGCCATTCATTATATTAATTGCTGATAAGAATAATACAATGGATTTGAATTTGTTTGGTCAGAAGAGATAAATATTATCAAGTTTTATATCAGGACTTGTTTTAAACTGATAGTTGCTTCATGAGAACAAAATGTATATCTTGACCATGTTATCATTGTTTACTTTGACGTGACGGGCTCCTTGAAATTAAAATAAAAATATTCGTATTGTATTAATGAATTAAAAGGGTTTTCAGTGATAATATTTGTGGCTTTAAATAAATTCCTGTCTTTGTGTCTTAATTGACTAAACTATTATAATTATTAAAAGGTTCTGTTCACTGTAGAATCTCCAGAATGTTTAAGTTTAAACTTCTATCACAAAGTAGTAAATAGTCATGTACCTATTTACGCACTTCTACAGCATCGAAGTTTCTCTTTATCCAGATACCTTATTAATGCAGACTGATGTGGTGAGGTGAAATGGGAAAAAGCCACAAAAGTTCAAAAAGTGTGGTGAAAGTGATATGTAGTTCCATTTGAAAGTGCATGGGTTTTCATTTTCATATTATATTAAAAAATCCAATGTATGAAACACTTACAATTAAAACTGAAATATTTACATTAGGGTAATATGATTGATTCAGTGCTCTCGTTCAGTCTATAATTGTTTCTTTTAATCAGTTTTGTATGTGCTAAATATTTAAATTTAAACAACATCTGAAAAAACATGATAGGGTGTTTATTTGTTAGTGGGGGTTTTAGTTTGTACGAACGACCAAGACATTGAATTGGAACTTTTGAGATTGAAATGCCATTAACAGTTTTATACACGAGAAATTAATTCAGCTTAGTAGCGATATGGATATGAATTATTAATAGTAAACCTGATGGAAGCTCGTGTAGGTGCATTAAATATGTTCATGAAAAATACATAATTATTTCACAGCTTGTGGCAGATGCTAAATAGAACTTTATTTAGCTGACATTGAAAATTAAAAAAAAAACGTTATGAAATAAATTCAAATTCTCTGCACAGGTTCTTAATAATATAATAATAACCGTTGCGTATCACAGCATCCGTCAGCATGAGACTCACAATTCAATTCCATGCGATGTTGTTAATTTTATTTCTGTTTACTATTATGTACCTATGTGTAGAAATGAATTAACTAACTGAACAGGAACTTGACAGTTTTAAGTATTATTTTTTGATCTAGTATTTCCATATACACTTTACTATTACTACTATAAAGTTAGTTTTAATTATGAAGTTCTAGTTGATAATCTCTAAACGAGTTTTATGCAATTCTGCAGTGAAGCCAAATGATGAGACTGAAATGTACCATACAAAGAGTTTCCGGTAAGAAACAAAAACGGCTTCAAAATGGTAGGCTACGACACACGAATGGTAGCTTAAAATAATTATTGTCCTTCAAGAAAAATATAAAAGAATTCAAAAGTTTATAATAACATTTCAATTAAAGAATGCATAATATGTAATTCCTATTATGAACTGACACCTTATGTAAGAGAGTAAAGGTAAAGATGCATGCATGTAATCCTTATCCTTTGAGTAAGATTTTACACTATGTGCTAAAACTAAAACTAAAAAGATATTAGATATAATGCAATATGTGAGGGTGGAATTAAAGTAAGTATTAAATTTCAGTGTTTTAGTCTTTTAGAAAGAAGTTATAAGGCAGCAGAATAAGAAGAGATGAGGGGTTTGCATTTACCATTTATAGTATTACGGAAACTAAGGAATGGTTTAAAAAGTAAGGATGTTTGATACTACTACTGCTGCTGCATGTTCTGTTCTACCTGTTGGTTGTTGTTGGCGAGTAAAATATATACCTTCCTTTATTATGTTCTTATGGTAGAAGTCCACAGGTATTTTACAGATAGAGATAGATGATAGTTGTTGTGATATTGAATTGCAGGTAGAGAAATATAAAATAAAGGTTCTGTTATGTTACATGTTAACTCTGACGGGGTTCCGCCGGTATGAACATTATTTCAGATTTCATTGGTATGTATTTCATAGTACGAAATCAAACTGTACCCATATTAAACAGAATGTTGACTTGATGGAACCTACCTGTACCTCTCTGCTGTGAGTGACTGAACTCTGCTGAAGTCTGAGAAATTATTTCTATACCGTAATATCAATACCAATAATCTACAAGATTTTATTTTAATTTACAACAACTAGATAAAGTTTTTTTAATAACGTAATTATTCCCTTGTGCTAAGTTGTGCGGCAGCAATTTCTAAAACGAAAGGGATTTGGAAATATTGAAATTGCAAATCTTAATTTACAAGTTGGTTTACGAGGAGGATTGTGCAGTGGAATTTGTAAAAGGATTTACCTTTTATGGGCAGGGATATTCCCTTAAGCGAGAGTCTGTCCTAGTCTCAGTAAAAATGCGTTATTGACTCAGGACATAATTAAAATTGAAAGCCGTATAAATTTTTACTGTTTAAAGATTGTTGAAATGTGCAGATAGCAATGTTAATTATTCTTAGTACTTCGGTTCTGTTCTGTGTGACAGACAAAGTATTCATTCCTGTGAAATTAATGTAATGTTACAAAATTACAATTGAGGATTGAGATTGAGGGTCTCTTACTAAAAGTCAGAATACTTTGATAGATTGTGTATTTCGTGATACAGTGGTGTGGTTTGTTCTATTCTAGCTGTGAAAAATTATTTAAAGTTGGTTACGAGTTGCGAGCAAATACATAATCCATAATCCATATAACACCACAAAGGATGATTGTCGATATCTCGCTATATGTATTCAGTTAATTATCGTACATCACGTATCCCAAATGAAATCGGAATAGAGATGAGCACTGTTTGCACAACTTAAGTTACTTTGCAAGCTCAAGTTAATCTCAGTTTTCTTTCTACAACTGAGAATTAAAGTTGTCAGTCATACACGTCTAAAAACTAAAATCCTGTGAACGAATACATTTTAGAATTTCTTTAAAATTTAAAATCTGCTCAATCAGTTTTGCTGAATATTTTTCATGAATAATTAAATCTGTTTTTGTGAAAGATAGCTCAATCAGAATCTCTGTAAAACAGAACAGTAAAAGTTCCAATTCATGTAACTCTGAAAATTTACTATAGATTTTAATGAATAACTCTAATGAGTTTTTTGGCGTGATTCATGTAGAACGGAAGTGATAATTTGATTGGAACGTTGCTGCAATAAGTGTTGAGTGACAGATTTGGTTGAATCGTATCCACTTATGCATGAAGTACATTTTGGATTATAATATCCAGGATTGTTGTGGATTTCATTTCCTATATATAATGTTTTGTTCTGCTGAAACTAAAAATGTTTCATATTACAAGAAGTTTGAATTAGAATTGAGTTAAATAAAAATCATGTCCATCTATCATTTTGTCCGGGGCCCTCGTCTGTTCATACAGGCAGCGAGGGAAGATGCTGATCCTGATGCCGTAAATCAAAATCCAGACGATGAAATGCTGGAATATGGTAGAGATATTGGGGGTGAAGGTACAGATGTGCAACGAGTTCAAACACAACGAATTTTTAATACAGAATCTCATACATCTGCGGCCTCATCAAATAAAGTGTCACGAAAAGGGGGTTTGAAATCTGTGACTAGAAAAATAATACGAAAAACAACAACATTGACCAGAGGTGAACAGAGGACAGTGACGGAAAGTCTTGTTACTCTTACAGGAAAAGATGGCAAAGAGGTCACAACTCCACAGAGATATCTTTCAGAAACGGTTGTTAGAACCCCATGGGGCACAACCGATGATGATGACATGGATGGTGCTCATAGTAGTGGTAGTAGTGGCATCAATAATGCTCGAACAATTCGGACACGTTCAACAACAACCAAAGAAAATATAAATGGTCACAAATCATCAAAAAGTTTTAAAAATGGGGAAAATAACACTGAGGTAAATAATAATGCTGTTAATTTAATTAGATTTTTGAATATAAACCTCAATTTTTTATCCTTTCATTAAAAAAAATCGGATGTTTCTTTCTCTGACTTGGTAATTTTAATCTGTTATGAAGGAATTCTGAGTGATTATTGTGGTCGACTTAATACAAACCAACAAGACGGGCATTGATACTGATCTTGTGGTTTCTTTTTCTTGTTGAAATTTTATTTAATGTATGCAAAAGCATAATCCTAAATCCATTGTTTAGAGTTTGTCTGTTTTGTGGTTTTATTCGTGAACTAGGACTTGAAAATGAAAAATCTGCTCATTTCATTGATCGTATGAAAATAAGCTGTAATGAAATCTCAATAATTTAAAAATCTTGAATTTAAAAAATACATTTGTAGCTTCCTCTATTATGGAAATGAAGGTTATTATAAATATTTTCCATTTTATGTGTCAATTTTAATTTTATATTTTACTGCGAAATAAGGAGTGTGAGGTCTTTGTAGTGTTTGACAAGGGTTAAGCCAAAGGACACTTAAATGTTACGCGAAACGATGATGCAATTTTCGAGGCCGTTGTTTATCCTTCTTTATAGTGACGTGATGGTTATTTGCCTTTCCCATATATTTGCATACTGCTGAATAATTGAACTGTGACCAATTAGTAAAGTGTTTTAAAGTTTAACAGTATAAGGATATACTAATTAGTATATACACTCAAAGTTTTTAAAGTCATCCTTGAATGAATTAAGGAATACATATCCGATGACATAATATATATATTCTCATATGATGTAACCTTACATGATCAATAAATCACGAATTTAAGAAAAGACGGTTTCGGGTTTGGTTTGGTTGTATTTAATGTAAATGTTTGATGATAATTAGCTCAGTTAAGTGTGCTATGTTTATTTAAAGTTATAATGTACTATTTGTACACATGATCTTGTTCCAATAAATATAAATAAATAATTTAAAAAATGATTTCCAGATATCTGATATTGTTGTTGGAATGGAAGAAAATGTATCCGCCAAAGAAGCATTGTTAAAATGGGCTCAAAAATCAACTGCCAAATATCCTGGAGTTCGGGTTGGAGACTTTACGAAATCTTGGAGGGATGGTCTAGCTTTTAATGCAATTGTTCATCGAAACCGGTAAGAGGAGTTCCAGTTGGTTATCTAAATTTCACTGCACGTACCCTTAAACGTTTCAATAAAATAAAATGTTTTTTTCAGACCGGACCTCATTGATTGGAGAAGTATATCCAGACGAACTCCTCGGGAAAGACTTGAGACTGTATTCACCGTTGCCGAACGTGATTGTGGAGTGGTCAAATTGTTAGATCCCGAAGATGTTGACACTCAGGAACCTGATGAGAAATCACTTATTACATATATTTCTTCACTTTACGATGCTTTCCCTGAACCACCTCGACTTCACCCTCTTTACGACACTGTAAGAGAACATAAAATTCTATATGCATTAATATAAAAATAATACCCTACAATAATTTTATACGTTTAAACACAGGATTCTCAAAAGAAGTGGGAAGAATACAGAGAAATTGCCTCATCTTTGTATTCTTGGTCACGTCAAAATATATCAGTTATGCAGGATCGTCATTTCTCTTCTTCGTTGATCGAGATGAGAAAATTAGCATCAGAAATGAATCGATTTAGAGTAGAAGAAGTGCCAGCAAGGGGTCATGAAAAACAAAGACTAACTCATTTATTCCGAGAAGTTGAGGTAAGTATTTATGATATGATGAATCTTTTGGATGTATTAGATAATATTAATTATATACATGTTAATTGTTATGTTTATAGAAACATTTCCGAGATGGAGAAATAGATAAGGACTTGCATATTGAAAATATTGAAAGAACATGGCAAATCCTTATGCTTGCTCACCAAGAAAAAGATCAAGCAATTCACGAAGAAATTAAAAAGCTTGAGAAATTACAACGCCTCGCCGAGAAGATTCATCGTGAAGGGAAACAGGTGGAAGTTAGACTGGATGAAATTGAACAACGAATAGAGGAAGAATCTAAAAGAATAGATCGTCTACATCCTCTGGATGCCAAACACAATTGTGATCAACTTGAGCGAGATATGCAAATGACAGAAGATACAATTAAATCTATGTTCTCTGACGCTCAAACTTTAAAAGATGCCCGATTTCACCAAGCTTCAGAAGTTCAAAAAATGTAATACCCAAATATTAATTAATATGAAATCTATGATCAAAGTAACATTGTTTCTCAATTTTCAAATATAATTTTAGGGTTCAACATCTTCATCAAAGATGGATCAGTATTAGATCTCTTCTTCATAATCGCCTACTCTCAGTCTTAGCCTCAATTTCATTCCCAATTGAAGAAAAATCTGTTACTCGAACGGCAAAAACTGTGATGGAAACTCGTCTAGTTGAAACGAATCAACATTTCCGTGTTCTACAAGAAGTTGGAGATTGGATTAGACAAAAGCAGAAACAACTCGTCGACTCAGATTTTGGCAGTGATTTGCCTTCTGTTCAAGCCGAATTGGAGAAACAACATCGAGAACATCGATCAATTGAAAAATTCCAATCAAGCGTGGAAAAATGTTCCTCTTCAAAGGTATTCTGTTATTTAATTATTTAGTTGTCGAAATTTTAGTTAATCACTTCTGTTAAATTTTTAGAGTGCTTTTCATGGAGATGAGCTTCAACTTTACATCAACTATTTGAATACCATTCAGAAATCATATTCAGAACTTCTCATGTCTTCCAGGAAAAGACAATCCGATTTAGAAACATTAATGGATTTCGTTCAAAGTGCCACCAACGAGTGAGACACAGCTAGTATAAATCTGCTTTAGTAAAATATAATACTATAATGTACTTATTTTTGTTTTTTAGACTCATGTGGTTGAGTGAAAAGGAGGAACGCGAAATTACTAGAGACTGGAGCTCTAAGAACATCAATTTGGTGGAAGTTGAACAATACTACGAGGTACCCTTTTGTCATTAAAATACTGTCAATAATTATTCGTATATACCATAGTTCGTAGATATTTAATGTTTCGTACTTAATCTAATCTTAAAAATTCCAATGCTGCTTTGGTCAGCATACTTTTGGATCGGGTGGTCAGGCAAGTAGTCCTCGATTACAGACAGCTTATTATGTTTTACCTATTTGTTTTTCGTATAGTTTTATTCATTTGAAAATTTATCACATCAAATTATTATTGTTATAAAATCAAACATGAGCTTTAATTTTTCTTTACAGTCTCTGATGAGTGAGTTGGAAAAGAGAGAAATTCAATTCAATGCAGTTCAGGATCGAGGGGAGTCATTGGTTTTACAGCATCACCCTGCGTCAAAGTGCATTGAAACCTACATGTCTGCTATGCAAACCCAGTGGGCGTGGTTGCTGCAGCTTACACTTTGCTTGGAAACTCATTTAAAATATGTTTCCACATATCAGCAGTATTTTTCAGATATTCGTGAATGTGAACAAACAGTTGCAAGGTATGAGGAGAGAAAGAATATGAGTAAAGTGAAATATTTTGTCATGTCAATTTTTTACTTCTTATTTAACAGAAAGGAAGAAATGCTCAATACAATTTACAGCAAAGCAGAATTCAGTCTGGATGAAGGTGAAATGCTTTTAAAAGAAATGCAAGATATGCGAGAAGAGTTAACAAAATATGGAGATATTATTCAATCGATATCAAACCAAAGCCGTGAGATTATTCCATTGAAACAAAGAAAGACGAATGTATCAAGACCCACAATTGTAACAGCCATATGCAACTACAAACAAAACAACGTAATCCAGACTTTTCTTATAGTTTTTTGTTGTCAATTATCAATTGTATGTTTCATGTTTCAAATAATATATATTTACCGATACTTTTTTTAAATTAGCAACAAATGGTTATCAATCGAGATGAAAGGTGCACTCTAGTAGATAATAGTCAAAGAGTTAGATGGAGAGTTACCAATTCATCAGGACTAGAAGGTATGGTGCCTGGAGTATGTTTCGTAATCCCACCCCCTGATAAGGACGCTTTGGACGCTGCTGACAGAATTCGCCGCCAATACGATCGTGCAGTCACTTTGTGGCAGAAGAAACAGCTGAAAATGCGACAAAACATGATATTTGCAACCATTAAAGTGGTAAAAAGTTGGGACTTGGCCCAATTTTTGGCAATGGGAGCTGAACAGCGTAATGCTATTCGCAAAGCCTTAAATGAAGATGCAGACAAACTTATCCAAGAAGGTGATGCTAATGATCCTGCATTAAGAAGATTGAGAAGAGAAATTGATGAAGTGAATCGTTTGTTTGATGAATTTGAAAGGAAAGCATTGGAATCTGAAAGTAAGTTTTGATTTGGATATCAATGTTTGATTTTTTATGAACATTATTATCAAATGAGTTTATTTAAATTTTGGAATATTATCAGAATCCAAAACCGTGAGTAAAAGCTTTTCGGAGCAGATCACAATACTTCATCAGGATTTAGAAGATTTGGAAAGGACGCTTATTTCACGTGTTAATGCACCCGTTCCAAGAGATGTGGACAGTCTCGAAAGAATGGTCATTGAACACAAAGAATATGAGATGAGAATTCAAACTTTTGAATCCAGAGTACAAACGGTTCAACGGACATATGCAAGCATTCCTCAAAAGACTGCTGTCCTACAAGCCAAATTAGATAAAGTTGTTGAAAAATGGGAAAAAATCTGGAGTCTCTCTCATATTTACATTGAGAGACTAAAATGCGTTGAAATAGTTTTAAGCTCAATAGAAGAAACGCGAACTTATGTGTCACAAGTTGAAATGAAGCTCTCGTCTTATGATAACCTTCCTACAGATGATGATGGCCTTAAAAGAGTAAAAGAATATTATTTATCCTAATTTGATTCCGTGATAATATTTTGATTGTATTATAATTTAGGTTTCAAACGACTTGTACAATTTACAAAACTCCGCACAAGCTCATCAGCACGTTGTTGATCGTATGGTAGATAACACTAAAAATGTACGAAGAATTACAGAAAAATCAAGACCAGCACAAAAGCGTCATCCCGATGTTGATAAATTAGAGGATGATGTGCACAAAGTTTCTAATCGGTGGACAAGTACTTGTTCTCAAATTGTTGAACGGTAAATATTTTACACATCTTACCTTTGATTGTAACCTATATTTAAATATAATTTCTAATTCCTCCATGCTAGGTTGCGCACTATTGAAGTAACCAGTGAGCACGCATCCAAATACAATACTTCTTATAGTACCGAAATGAATTGGTTGGATAGTGTTGATTCAAAGGCAAAGAGCTTGCCATTAGTTGAGGGATCTGGTGCCAAACGAAAAATAAATCCTCATATGGTAAAAATATTTTTTGAAAATTTTTTTTTATCTAGATTAAATAAGCTAATAATCGGTTTTTACGTATGGAAATTACAGACGCTTTATAATAGTGTCATAGAAGAGAAAATTACAATTGAACAAGTGAATACGATGGGTGCCCGATTGGCAAAAGAAGCGAAGGTAACGTTTTGTCTATAACTTATTTAGTTTATATTTTGCTATGTCTCAGCGCATGTTAAAATAGTTGGATGATTGAACTATGCCTGTGATTTGATTTTGAAATGTGTTATTCACTGTCAGTGATAAAATTACTTCAGAGTTACCAAATTTTAATTAGTACGTGTTGTGAGGTTGCGTTTTGACAATATCAACAAAGTTTTCTAATTGGATTGAAAATGAATTGTTCTTAAATAATATGTTTAACATTTCATAAAAATTAAACCTTAATCCCTTTTAATTCAAAACTAATTAGAATTACCCATTTACAATTGAAATAATCTATTTATTACTGAAACAATAATATATAATTTACTCACAAAGCAAATTTTACACTCAAGCCCATTTCATTCTTGCATTTATAAAAATTTAATTTATTTAAACCTGTAAAGAACAACACATTACTTAACTTACAAAAATTATGTGCGTACGTTAATAAACAGTCTTTGACTCGAACGTACGCTTATAGTGTGAATGGTGATGGGAGATAATACGTCTGCTTAAGAAGATGTCTTTCTGTATTGCTTAGCTTCCTTATCACATATTTATGAACACAATTAATATAATTAACTGGGATAAATGGTAATTAATGACACAGAAGTATGATTCTATTCTGGACAACTTTCGCCAGTCATTGGAAGAAGCCCATCCTAACCTAAATGCTAGTCTAGTCAAGAAAGCCAAAGTTCAGTCAGCCGAAGAAGTAATATTTCAAGAGTTGGATCTACTGAATCTCAAATATCAGTTAACTGTCGATAACTTGTACCATAAACTGCAGCAACTGGTCATAATCGCAAGGCAAGAAGATCCAAACTCAGAGGTAAATTATTATCATTTGTCGTAGGATATATTTTCGTGAATACGAAAAGTATAATGACGATAATCTTTCGTTTGCAGTTATCTATGTCAAAAGTACCTGCGCCTAGTCCTATTCAAACTTACCGATTTCATATTCAACCGTCTCGTGAGGCATCAAGTCCATTAAAGTAAGTTTAAGGTGTCCAATAGGTGTATTTAATATGATTTAATGAAATACAGTGCAAATTCTATTTTATTGTTATTTTTATTGCAGCGAGTTCCTACATACCCAAGGGGAAGACACTATTGATTTCGTGCAGCAGAAGTCTTCCGCTAATATTACTTTAAGTTCAGCTCCAGTACCTCCACCCAAAAAGCGATCAGTTTTAGGTCTTAATGGAAACGCTCATACAAATGGCAACAAAGAATCCTCGGGGGATACTACTATGGGTGGTGCTAGTCTTCATTTTACACAAATTATCTCAGCAAAACGGGTGGAAAGAGTGGAAGAAGGAATCTCAACTGAGATTACTACACAAGTTCCTGTGATATATGACCCATTAACAGGGGAATCACTAACACTAGCTCAGGTGAACTAATAGCTTTTACTAAATATTGCCTAATCATCATAATCATGCAATCAAAGTGACCACTGTTGATAACAGTTGCATTCATTTTTCTATCATTTGGTTGAGTTAAGTTTATTGGGTTTATCTTAAAATTTTATAGTAATTTTATTAGAACAATGAAATGGATGCAACTTAAATCATCGGTTTTTTTAATATTTAAAATATTTGTAACATTATAACCCAATGATGATTCTAATTCTAATTATTTATACACAACCTTCTATTGTAGGCTATTGGTTGTGGGCTTGTTGACATTAAAACCGGCCAATTTGTTGACCCAAAAACTAACAAAAGAATTAGTCTACAAGAAGCCGCGGATCTCGGTTACATTGATTCAGGAATTTTGCACAAATTAATGGGATTATGTGGATTAGTTGATCCTCAAACGGGTCAAGAACTGACATTTTTAGAAGCAATCAGAAAAGGATACTATGACCTTTCTAAAGGCGTATTCATTCATCCCCAAACTGGGGAACCAATTACTACAGAGCAAGCCATTCGATTAGGCTTAAGTACGAAACAAAAGGTAAGCACTTCTTCTGAGCCAGGTGTTAGCAAAATGGAATGTGACGATTCCATAACTGTCTGTGAACTCCTTGAAAGTGATGGTAAACTAGACACATGTGAACTTCTTCAATCTTTACCTAATAGCGTAGCTTCTAGTTCGAATTCTTCTTCTACTGTTCGTCCATCTGAAAAGATTGACTCTATGAAATCTTCCTCTATTACTGATGATGATCCAACCACCTTGTCTACATCAAACTACCCTCAATCTCAATTGATACTCGAGACGGGAGACGATTTAAAAAGCGAACCAATCAATTTACTTCCATCTTTAGGTGACAGTTCTATGCCGTCAACATCATCTTCTGAATTCGAATTGAATCCACTGTCATTGGTGGAATTAATAAATAGTGGTGTAATAGAATCAGAAACAGGAATGGTTTCTCTATCAAAATTATCTGATATTTCGCCAAATACTATCAATTCCTCAGTTCAATTCAGTGAAGATAGTATTCCTTTACGTCAAGCGTTCAGTTTAGGTCTAATAACTGTTAAATCAAGTTCTGAACCAGTGGTTGGTTCCAGCCTTTCTGACTTAATTGACCAAGGGCTCATAGATAGTAAAAATGATTCAGATGGAACTTCCTCAACCGTAAGAGTTTTAGATAGGTTTTCAGGTAAAAGGTTGAGTTTGGCAGAATCAATAGAACAAGGAATTCTTAATCCCTTTGTAACTGAAATTTACGATCCAAATGAACATCGAAGAAAGTCGGTTATCGAAGCTTCGTCTGAAGGTCTTTTGGACATGGAGACAGGAATTTGGAATAATCAAATGCCCTTAGTCGCTGCTCAACAACAACTAATGATTATAAAACCATTGAGCTTAAAAGAAGCCTGTGAAGCACAACTGATCAAAAGCGTTTCGAAAGATGGCGAGAAGAAAGTCGCAAGGGTAACAGATCCCATTAGCAGTCAAGATCACAGTATTTTACAAGCCATTGGAATGGGCAATCTCGATATTCAAAGCAAAACTGTACAAGATGCAAGAACAGGAAAATTTATCAACTTACAAGAAGCTCTAGTTCAAGGCGTGTTAACCCCTGAAGGTCAAATCATAAATCTCTCAACTGGTGACAGCATTTCAATACAGGAAGCTTCTGCCAAAGGAATACTTGCAAGTGTAGAAAGAACCTCTATCTTTCAGATACCTTGTGTCAACAATCCCAAAACGAATGAATACATTTCTATTATCACGGCTATGGAAAGTAATATACTTACTCCAGAAAACGTTAGAAATTCTCCCGACCTTTCACTTAGTCCACATATAAGTAACACTTTGAATACTCCTTCTGGTATTTATGACAGTACACTCGAACCTGCAAAGCACGAATTAAGCATTATAGAAGCTATTGTGGAAAGACAACTTTTACCAAGCGGTGAAATTTTTGATGCATCTCAAAATATGCATGTCCCATTAGACCAAGCTGTTCAAAGTGGCTTAGTTACGCCTGAGAAAGCACAATTCTTAAAAGGCCTTTACAATATTAATTTTACTACAACAAATATTACAACAACCGAACGTCGATTGATTAAAGTTCATTCACAAGAAATGTCCTCCACTTATCAACATTCAAGAAAGCTTGGAGATGAAATTGATACAACAAGTAACCCAAGGATATCAGAAGAATCGTCAGCAACTTATGATTCTTCATTGGAACATGGGGATCCGAAAACTGATACTAGTTTAGAATTAAGTTTAAGCTCATTAAAAGAAAAATCAACAGCTTCACTAGAAGATATTTTGGATCGAAGTGTACTTCAATTGCCATTGGAAGGATGGACTTTACGTGAAGCAATTGAAAAGAAGTTATTTGACGCAAACTCTGGATTATTAACAATTCCAGGAACGGACAGAGAAGTGTCATTTGAAGAATGCATTCATTTAAAAATCATTAATTCTGCATCTGCTGAAGTGGTTGATCACAAAAATGGAAGAAAAACATCCATAGAACGTGGATTACAAAAGCAAATTTTATCTTCAACTGGCCGTTATCTTGGATTTACCCCTGAAACAAGTGAATTGACTATGGCGGAAGCAATCTCACAAGGATTGGTCATTTTGAAACCTGAGCTTGAGTTGACAGAGAAGCAAATTCCTGAAAAACGTAGTAATGATAAACAGATTCAAGAAACTCTCAGTTCTCAGTCCACTATGAGCACCGAGAAAGTTTCATCAGATCAGAAAGATAATTCTTCGACGTCAACTAACAACATGTCTTTAGGGGATGCTGTAGAACTAGGGGCATTAGCTGTTGTGGGGGCACCTGTTCTTGGAGCAAAATCTATCTATGATGCAATTTCCTCGAAACTGAAAGAAAGCCAGGAAGTGAAAGGAGATATAGTTCTAGACTGGTCAAAAACTCATACTGACACTGACACACAGAAATATGCCAGTCCTTCTTTAGAAGCGTTCCATCCTGAGCTTAAAATTGATGAAAATATGTTATCACCTCCACGAATAAGCCCTACGCGAGATATTCCCAAGGTTGGGGAAAATTTGGAGAAAGCATTGCCGACAGAATCGTCAGAAGCCCAAGTCATCCAACCACGGGTTACGGATGAAACTCTTTCCGGTACTGTTAACGAGACGGCCATACTTCTCCACAAAAATAATCAAGATGTAAAATTAATTAAAGAAGAAATTATACCTATTGAATCTGTTGTGACTACAACAACTACAACCACCACAACTACCTTCATCATAACTAAAATTTCTCGTAGAAAAGTCTCTCCTACGCAACTTGTTGAGTCAGGTATTGTGGATTTAAAAACTTCAACAATTTTATCAGAATCTAGTAAAAATTCGACTCCAATGAACGTGACAGAAGCCATTGAAAAGGGTGAAATAGATGGAAACACAGGAGCAATTTTAGATCCATCCTCACAACAGTTACTGACAATAAATGAAGCGATTGTCAAAGGCATTCTTGACAGCGATGGGAAAATCATTTTACCAATTGGGCGATCAATAACAGTTCCAGAACTCAAAAGCCAAGGTCTATTTAATCCAAAGGAACAAAAAGTAATCCATCCGGAAACAGGAGATAATATCACAATATCTGAAGCAATTGATTCTGAGATTCTGTATGGAAACTCCCCAGTGGTACATCCGATTTCCCGGAAGAAAATGTCGTTAAGTAATGCAATTCTTCAAAATGTTGTTTCTGGTGAAACTGGTGCTGTCATGATGGAAGATGGGACGGAAATTCCGTTATTGCAGTCAGTTGAAGATGGATCATTCGTAGATGAACCACACCCAATGAACGATCGTTTGCCACCTGTTGCAATGACTATCTCTACAGCGTCAAAGTTAGGATTATTTGACAAAAACACGGAAACATTAATTAATCCTACTACCGGTGAAAGTATCAATTTAAGAGAGGCTATGAAAATGGGACAATTGATGCCAACAAAATCAGATGAAACTGAAAGTGAAATTTCGCCGTCACAAACAGATTCTCAAAGGCAAATGTCAGGAGATAGATGTGTTTCACCAAACATTACAAATTTGTCCGTTCAATTGAAATCCCCAAAAAAGAAAGAAGAAAAGAAAATCAAAGTCTCCGTTGATTCTCCGTTGATGGATTCCCCGGTAATAATAGACGACTCAACTTTGCAAGAATTAATTATCAAAAATCCAGATATGAGGATCGATAATGAAACAGTTCAACAACTTGGAAACAAGCAAGACATCAATTTGGAAAATATTACGATGACACATCCACAAACACATGAGAAAATTACTTTAAAGGATGGAATTAAACTTGGCCTTTTATCTATTGTTGGATTACCTGTTTTGGCTGGAATTGCAGCAACAGATCTTATCAAAAAGAGTATCTCTACAAAACAACCGAAATTAGAACAAATTAAAAGTATCGAAATTACAGCTATGGCAAAACCAAACGTTACACCAAATAAACTTCAAAAGGAAGAAGAAATAATTCAAAATATTGATGACGATTTGAGCCATTATCAAAAACCATATCCTCTTCATGTCGCTATTGCAAAGGGAAAATACAATCAAGACACCGGACTTATTCTACTTGACGATACAAAAGAATTTGTTTCCCTTCACGAGGCAGTGAATAAAAATGAAATTAACCCCCATGTGCTAACATTCCGTGATCCTCGTAATGGACAATTAATTTCATTAGAAACGGCAATAGAATCAGGAATAGTAAACTCGAAAACAGGCCAAGCCTTAGATCCTATTAGTGGAGCCGAGTTATCTTTAATTGAAGCATTAGAAAGTGGACTGTTAATAACACCTACCAAGAAAATATCTTTGCCGGAAGCAATATATTGTGATCGATATGATCCCACAACAAATACTTTCATAGACAACAAAGGAGATTCCATTCCTTTAAAAACAGCTATAGACAATAATGAAATTAATGTTAATACCACGTTAGTAAAACATTTTGCCACGGAGTCGATACTTCCTTTTCATGCTGCAGTGGAGGAAGAAATTGTGGACATTGTTGAAGGACTAGTGAAAGTTGGTCCTACACAGAAAGTTAGCATATTTGATGCCTTTGAAACTGGAGCCATGATAGAAGTACAACAACCACTTTCACTCTGTGAAGTTTTCATGAAAGGATTGCATAAGAACCAAGAAAAACCTTTCTTAAATCCATCAACTGGTCAATATATATCATTGGATGAAGCTTTAAAGAAAAAAGTAATTGATTCAGAATCTGTCCACGTAAAAGATACCAGAGAAGGTTTTGTTAAAAAAATGCCACTGGAAATGGCAATTCAAGAAGGATTCATGTCAGGGGATGATGGAAGCGTATTTGATTTCACCAAACAAGAAAAGCTGAGCATGATTGATGCATTAGAATCTGGTCTAATTATTGATAGTCGTAAACCAATTTCACTACAAAAAGCACTTCATTTAGGCCTGTATTCAGAGGAAAGTGGGAAAATCACAGATCCCAATACTGGCAAGGAAATATCTCTTCACGAGTCAATTCGTAGACTCATTGTAAATCCCAATTTGCCTTGTATTTGGAATGAAGCTGACAAAAAGATTCTGAGTTTAGTTGAAACTTGTCGTGCAGGAATTATTGATAGACAAGAAGGGATTTTTCTGAAACAAGTTTCTGGAATTTCCCCTGATGTCATTGAGACTGAAAAACTATCTCTATCTCAAGCTTTGGAAGAAAATTATATATTGGACATTGAAAAACCATTTGGATTATATCAAGCTTTGAAAATAGGACTATATGACAAACAAAGTAAAACATTTGTCCATCCATCAACTGGCAAACATCTCAGTTTAGAAGAGTCATGCAAGGAGGATCTCATTGACCCTAATTCATCAGTAATAAAAAATGCTTCGGACAATTCAATTCTTAGACTTCCAGAAGCAATTTCTCAAAAAATTATTGACCCAGTGAAAAGCCTTTATAAATATGACATGCCTCTGGACGAAGCTAGAGAAAGTGGATTAATACTTACAACAGAAAGGCGTTTAAATATTGTCAAAGTAATTGATGAACATTTGTACAATCCTGCAACAGGAAAGATAGCAGATCCACTTTTAGGGCAGTGGGTAAATATTTCCCAAGCTATTGATCAAGGTTTGATTGATTCTTCTGTGTCAGCCGTTCAAAATCTTCAAAATCAGAATATCAAATCTTTGACTGCTGCAATAGATGATAATGACATTGACAATAACAAAGGGCTTGTTATTGATGCTCGTAATTCTAAACCGACGACATTTAACAGAGCTGTTGAACAGAATATACTTATCAAAGTTTCTAAACCAATTACATTCGGAAAAGCTTTCAAAGAAGAATGTATTGATCTACGCCGTGGAACTTTCTGTGATCCCAGAACATCAATTACGTCTACATTACATAATGCAATAAATCATGAGCTTATTGAAGCTGGAAGTGCTGTTGTAAAAAATCCAGGAACTGATGCATTTATGAATCTCAGAGAAGCATGTAAAATCGGCCTAATTGACCTCAACAGAAGAGCTTTATTGGATCCACTTACTCAAAAACTTCAACCCTTATGCATTATTTTCGAACAGGGGACTGTGATATTTTTACGGGATCCTATTTCATTTGATGCAGCAAGGAGTAAAGGACTTTTGAATGTGAAAACTGGAAGATTCACTGACCCCAACTTACCAAATGAAAATCCAATTACTCTGAAAGAAGCCATTGAAATAAATGCAATTGATCCAAACTCAGCTGTAATAAAAGACACATTGAAAAAGAGATTAGTTCGTCTTTCCGATGCTTATAAATCATCTTTAATTGACCCTGATAAAGCTACAGTACTAAATACTGCAAACAATCACTCATTATGTTTAGAAGATGCCATTAGTTCTGGCCTTGTACTTACTCCTAGAAACCCAGTAGGTTTACTCGAAGCTTTAGAATATGCTTTGTATGATTCTGAAACAGGACAATTTCGTGATCCTTATTTAAAAAGTAAAAATGGAATAATGAGTCTCAATCAATGTATAGCTAATTCTTTGATTGATCAAAGTACTACCGTTGTAAAAGAGCCTTCTAGTGGCAGAATTCTCCCTCTGGCTGATGCCATAGCTGAAAATATAATTGATGGTGAACAAGGGTATTTTTATGATGTATCTACTAATTCTCGTCACAATCTCATGGACGCTTGGAAAAACGGATGGTTATTTGCAGCAGAGGCAAGGGTAAGGTCCATTATGATGAAGCTACTTGGTTGCCACTTTGGGTTAATAGCTTCACGTTTGGACTGGCTGGTTTGTTGTGGCGCGCTCAGCGACATACCGGCACTTTTGCTGACCACCGCTTTTTTGGGGAATGTTTGTAGGCCATCGGGTCTAGCTCTGTGGAGCAGCAGAATTGTTTAGATTATGGAATCGGAATGATATGCTCAGCTTTTTAATACCTTATTATAATAATTATAATTATTACTTATCAATTAATAATGATGACAATTGACTTATAAATGCATTAACAAGTACCGAAAGATTGCATGGGTACTTTGGGAATTGCTATTAATTACTATTTATGTATCAATGGAACTCACAGACTTGGTAGTTGACCAAAATACTACACAAGTTTATCGATCTATTATAAGATCTTGCAATTTTAAAAACTCACTGAAATCTTTGCATGATATTATTTATGATTTCTCTGGACTTACGACTTTCCCTTTCTATTTCCTTTCTTGTTTATGTAGTTCTTTAATGTTTCCTGATTTTCTTTTTCTAAACTCCAAAACCAATATCACATTTTTTTCATTATCATTTTAAGAAAAATTTTTATGTGTTGAATTTGATTTTAAAATGTTACAATTGTTCAAAGACCATTCTATAAAGTCCCTTACGATTGTGATTACTATAATTATGATTCCACATGGTTTGTTGAATTAAAACGGGATACACGCCGCTTATCCAATGATAGTTGTTTGAAAATCTTTGAACAACTTTTTGAAAGTTTCAGTTGGACGTGACAAAATACAACCGAACAGAAGTTGTAGTGTATTGTAGTAACGGCATGAAACTATGAATAAAAATTACAAAGAAAAATAATCACAAGCAAGCAAAGCAACAGCTTTCATTTTGATAATTTATTTGGATAGAATAATAGAATTTGTACTGTTTTAAAGCGTTTTATGTCTACAACTTTTTAAGTTTGAATGTTTGGGTGTGATGTTCAATCGCCAACTATTATATTTATTTGGCTTTAATTGTGTACATGCAATTTACTATAATTGTTTTTAAATCCATATTTCCAGCTTGCAATTGAAGCTCAGTACAAACAATGCGATGCAACAATTAATCAGCTAACGGATTGGCTGAGTAATATCGAAAGAAGATTAGCCAATCAAGAAAGTCTCAAAGAAACCGTTGAGGAAATTAAGAAACAAACAACCACTGTGAAGGTATTAAAAATTATTTCATTTCGTAACAAGTCATGAAATTTGACAATTTTATTCTTTCACAGCAAATTCGAGATGACATCGATGATCACAGCCAAACCGTTGGAACTTGTCTGGATCAAGTTCGGCACTTGGTTGCGACTGGTGGTGATGTACTTTCCAGCGAAGAAATTAATACCTTAGAGAAGAATGGAAAGATTTTGAAAACCAGATTTGATTGCGTTTCCAAACATTCGGAGAAATTATACATGCAACTTGTCAGTGCCTCTGATGAATTGAAGAAATACAAGTAGGAAAATTTTTTTCTTACACATACATGGAACAGTCTAATTCTAATTTATTTTTAAATGTCTTACAGAGCCGAAGTCACTACTTTTAAGTCATGGATGGAAAAATCCATTCGTGTTTTGGAAGAGAAAGAACGAAATATTAGTAATTTGAGCTCAAGCGGGCGTGATAATACAAAAGAGTTTGTCAGTGATGTAATTGCTCATCAAGGAGATTTACGATTTATCACAATGTCTGCCCAAAAATTCATTGAAGAATCAAGGGTGCGTTCAATAACTTTTGACATGTTCAGAACCATTTTGCAACATTAGGGTTGTTTCATTTTTTTATTCTGGTTATTTAGGAGTATTTACAGACCTTAAATGAATTCCGTACAAATTTACCTCAACGAATGCCATATTTGGAAGCAAGGGAGTCGTCAATCAAACATGAAGTTACACAGATCACAACAGTGTATCAAGATTTACTTGCCAGGGCAAATAAACTGTTTGATAAATTATCCCAACTTGGAAACAAACAGAAAGATTTCCAAGATGCCCTGAACAAAGCTATGGCATGGCTTAAAGAAGTTACTCCACGTGTTCAAAAAGTTCTTTCTGATCCAATTGCTGGAGAACCGAAATTAGTCGAAGAGCAACTAAGTCGGGCTAAGTCGTTGCAAAATGAAATACTTTCAAATGGACGTCTCATCGAAGCTGTTAGACAAGCTACCAATAATTTACTCAACAGCATGGAAGAATTGTCTCCACAAGAAAGAGATGTCATTGAAAGTACAACCAAAGAACTTGAGAATAAATATCAAAATCTTTTAGATGCTGTTGGTGATAAAATCAAGGATTTAGATTCAGCATTGGTACAGAGTCAGGGTCTTCAAGATGCTGTCGACGGCGTCTCAAATTGGTTGACTCAAGCTGAATATCAATTGAAGTATATTAACTATTATTTTAAACTTTCAAACGTTACTTTTTGGAATTTACTATTATAAACATACTAATTTATTTTACCCCCACCTAGGAATATCAATAAACCTGCCAGCCTTATCAGAGAACGTTTGGATGAACAAGTCCGAGAAGTAAAAATGTTGCAAGCTGATATTGACTCTCATCGACCAAGTATTGAAAGTATGGCTAGATCTGCTGATGATTTATTGCGATCTGGAAACGCCAGAGTGTCTAAGAAAGTTGAGGGAAAACTTAAAGATGTTTTGTCTCGATACGAAAAGCTTGTGGAAAAACTTGTTCAAAGATCTGTTTTCTTACAAGAAGTGTCAACTCACCTCGATAGTTTCTCATTGAACGCCAACCATTTTGAACAATGGTTCAGTGAAATGTTTGAAATTATTGAAACACGTTTAACTGGCGAGGATGCTGTTGCCAAAGTTGATGAGTTAATGCGGCGAAAAGAAAGTAAAAAGAGGGACTTTGACGAGACAATCACTTCAGGAAAATCATTGGTGGCCAAGAAGGATGTCACAGATACTGGACCTGCAAAGGATAAAATAAAAGTATAGAATTATATTTAATTTTACAAATCAGTTATTTTCTAACTGAAATAAATTATATGTATTTTATTGTAGGCTTTGGAGAATCAGTGGCGAGATCTCAATGCTTCCCTTGATGAAAAAAGCAAGCTTGGAAAGACAAGATCAGACGCACTGAATGCATATGAAAAGCTTCGAGATCAAGTTCACAAGTGGCTAACTTCAATGGAATCGCGTATTGGAAATCTTCAACCAGTGGCAGTAGACGTGGATCTTATTAAACAACAAATGGATGAGTTGAAACCAATCGTAAAAGAGTACAAAGATTATAACTCAACCATCGATAAAGTTAATGAAGTTGGGAACGCTTACGATGCATTGGTACGAGGCGAAAGATCAGATAGTCCTCGTCGCCGAAATGTTGCTGCAAGTCCAGTAAAGCGACCAAGTTTTAGATCGTCTGAACCACGAAGCCCATCTCCTTCGAAAACTCTGTCTGGATTTGATTCTAGAAGTCCAATGTCCCCCAGTGGGTCAAGTGGATTTGGAAGTCGTCGATCAAGTCAAGAAGGATTCCTGAATCTTGAAGACGCTAGTCCAGTTCAACAACAACTAAATGAAATAAATCAGCGATATAATTTGATGGGTATGAAACTCACTGACAGACAATCGGAGTTAGACGCAACCCGGGAAGAAATCAAGAAAATAGCTGATAATTTGAAAGCTCTTTCTCAATTTTTGGATAAGACAGAACGAGCTATTCCAAAAGACACCATCCCTCAGTCCAAAGATGAAGCGGATAAAATGCTCAGAACTATTAAAGGAATTTTGGAAGATCTTTATGACAAACAAGGCCTTCTGGACAACACAAGAACCCTTATTACCGATTTGTTGAGACGAAAGCCTAACGTTCTTGGAGCTGATAATCTTCAAAGTACATTTGACGGCATTAACCAACGATGGAAGGATATTCAAGACAAATGTAAACAACGCGTCGGATTTCTTGAAAGTATCAAAGATTTCCACGATAATCACGACAACTTGAATGGTTGGTTGAACGCTAAGGATAAGATGTTAGCAGTTTTGGGCCCAATTGCATCAGATCCCCGTAAGTGTTTATAATATGCAGAGTTATCTATTTTCAATGTTGTAACCAAAATTAATTATCTAATGTATTTGTTCAGGGATGGTACAGAGCCAAATGCAACAAGTGCAAGTGATGAGGGATGAGTTCAGAAATCAAAAACCTATCTTAGACTCATTTAACGGAGCTGGGGACAACATTCTCAGTCAAACAAGCCCTGATTCACCGGACGGACGAAAAATTGAAGACAAGTTGGGTAATATCAACCAAAAGTGGAACGATCTTCTTCACAAGTTGGATGAACGAGAAGGAAATTTGGATGCTGCTGCTAATGCTAGCTCCGACTTTTTTAACAACTTAAACAAACTTCAAGATAATTTACATAAAATCAGCGATGATCTGGATGATTTAATTGCGGATAAGGGAGATCCGGAAGAAATGCTCAAAAAATTAGATGCAATTGAACGAAACCTTAATAATCAGAGGCCAATTTTAGCGGATGTTGGAGCATCAGGAGCAGAACTATGTGAAATTTTGCAAGATCCAGCCGCAAAATCCGACATCAAACAAAAGTTGGCTCAAGTCGAACGACTTTTTAATCAATGTCAAAAGAAATTAGATAACTGCAAAGCAGAATTAGAAAATTCCAAAAAGGATGGAATTGAATTCAATGAAGCCTGTGAAGCAGCTCAAGATTGGCTTTCAGATATGCTTTCTCAAATGGCAGAAAAACTACTTGTATCTGCAGATAGAGATATTCTACGTGGGCAGATAAGTGACTTTGAGCCTTTGTACAAGGAGATTATGAATAAAGAACATGAAATAATCATGACCCTCAACAAAGGAAAAGAAGTGATTGCCAAGACCAGTAGAAAGCCTGAACAAAAAGTCATTCAACAAAACATGGAAAAAGTTCAAAAGGGTTGGGAGAAACTTAAAAAAGAAACTGTCGATCGACATACTAGACTACAAACATGCAATGAACATTGCAAAAAGTACGACAAAGCTCTTGAAACATTCCTTTCATGGTTATCTGCAGCAGAGAACAAATTGGAAAAGCTTCAACTTACATCATACAAAAAAGCTGATATTGATAAACTGCTGAAAGAAGTCAATATGTTTAAGAATGAATTGTGGAGAAAAGCAGGAGAATATGAATCAACCCGTGGGCTTGGGGAGACTTTTATTTCAGCGTGTGACAAAGACAAAGAAGGCGTAAAACACGAACTTGAGGAAATGAAAGAACGATGGGAAGCATTGAACAATGCAGTATTAGCTAAAATACACGAATTGGAAGAAGCAGCAGCGAAATTAAGTGATTTCAATGACAACTGCAGAGATATTAAAAATGCTCTTAATCGATGCGAAGACAAATTAGCTTCTCATGATGCACTGGGCGATGCTGCCAAAGATCCAAAGCTTCTTCAGAGGATTAAAGCCATACAAGATGAAGCTAGAAAATTAGAAAAGCCTTTGGACAACGTCCGACATCAAGGAGATGACTTGTCAAATGATGCTAATCAACAGAATTGTGACGATGCTCATATTCGAGGAGCTGTTGATGATTTAATGAATCATTTCGGTGAGTTTAGCTAACAGGAACAAGCAATTGTCTACAAATCATCTATTCACACTTTTTGATAATGAAATGTATTTTTGCAGATAATTTGAATTCTAAACTTGGAGATCGATTCAGCGACCTAGAATCTGCTCAGCGAGCCATGGAGGAATTCAAAAATCAGATGAAAGCGTTGGGGGCTGAAATTGGAAACCTGGAAACTGAATTTAATTCTATGAAACCAATTGGTCGAGATATTCCAACGGTCAAGTCCCAAATCAGAGAAGTTGAAGCATTTGCTGAAAAACTTCATGACAGGAAATCTGATGTTGCAAGTGCATCAGCTGCGTTGCAAGACCTAATTCGCCAAGGCGTTGCTGCTGATCCAAAGGGCATGAAAGAACAAATTGACGGCCTTTTGAAACAAGTCGTCAAATTAGAAGAAAAAACCAAACAACGGGACTCTGAGCTTGCAAAGACACTGGCCAGATTGGAAAGCTTTTATGACCTTTACAACAATACTAACGAGGAAATTGATGAATTAATACAACAAGAACGATCGTTTAGCAAAACCGTTGGTGGAGATGTTGACAGCATCCGAGCCCAACAGGCGCAGTTTAAGGAATTTAGAACTCGTTATGTCGAAGCTGTTGCCAAAAAAGTTGATGAGTGCAACAAGACAGGTCAGGGTCTTATTCAGTCCGCGGCAAATGGAGTAAATACATCTGGATTAGAAAAGGATTTGGAGAAAATGAACGACAAATGGAATGCTCTCAAGGAACGAGTAAGTTGCAAATTAGTGTAATCATTTATATTATTTAAAAATATTATATAACTAATTGTCACACTATTTATAATTTGCAGATTAATGAACAAGAGCGTAAACTTGATGTCGCACTTCTCCAGTCTGGAAAGTTCAAGGAAGCTCTTGACGGTCTTGACAAGTGGTTGAGTGAGATGGAAGATCTTGTTGCAAATCAGAAACCTCCTTCAGCCGACTACAAAGTTGTTAAAGCTCAATTACAGGAACAAAAATTCCTTAATAAGATGTTATTGGACAGACAACCATCTGTTACGTCCTTGTTTCAAATGGGTAAAGAAATTGCTGCTAATGCTGATCCAAGGGAACGTGCTCAAATAGAAAGTGATATGGACAACATGAAAGATCGATATGGCAATTTATGTGACGGGGCGAAGGACAGACAAGGCCTACTTGAAGATGCCATGAAAGTTGCTAAAGCTTTCCAGGATAGAATCGGACCTCTCTCTGATTGGCTTGAAAGCCAAGCAAAGAAGCTCAAAGATATGTCTCTTATTCCCACCGACGAAGACAAAATCGCAAAGCGAATCAAAGAACATGATTCGTTCCATAGTGGTTTGTTGAAAAAACAACCAGATTTTAGTGAACTTGCTGACATTGCTCAAACTCTAATGGACTTGGTTGGTGACGAAGAAGCTGCCGGAATCGCTGATAAATTACAAGATGTCACTGACAAATATGGTGATCTCATTCAGCAATCTGAGGCACTAGGAAACTTGCTTCGTCAATCCAAAGCAGGGCTTCGAAACTTGGTTCTTTCATACGAGGAATTAGTTGCATGGATGGATTCTATTGAAAAGAAATTGAACAAACACAAAGTTCTATCAGTTCATAAAGATAAATTATTGGAACAAATGGAACAAATAGCAAACATTACTGACGAAATTAAAGATCGAGAGAAGCAGGTAGATGATACCGTAGAAGCTGGAATTGATTTAATGAAAAACATTTCGAGTGAAGAAGCAATTCAGCTAAAGGATAAGCTTGATTCTCTTCAAAGAAGATTCCATGATATAACAACTAAAGCTGCCGATTTGCTCAAAAATGCTCAAGAAGCTCTTCCACTTGTTGTTCAATTCCATGAATGCCATTCGCATTTATCAGATTGGATGACGGATGCTGAAGATGTTTTGAAGACTCTGGACAATTCTAATCTAGTAGCCCAAGAAAAGGTTATTGTACGATTAGAACAAGAAATAGTTGAACAGAAGAAGACATTGGAAATTATTAATCTTGTTGGTCCACAACTTTGCCAACTTTCTCCTGGAGAAGGGTATGAACAAAAGAAAGCACACACAAAATAAATCCGAATATGTTTCTTTACTAACTTGTGTCTAATTATTATTTTAAGGGCTTCAACAATTGAAGGCCTTGTGACAAGAGACAATAGACGATTTGACGCTATCTGTGAACAAGTACAGCGAAGAGCAGAACGTATTCATATGGCCAAAGCGGTAGGAAAACCTTACATCCTTTAAGCTTGTAGATACAACCCTCAATAATAACTGATTCTTTTGTTTTTAAATTAGCGGTCCATGGAAGTTCTTAGTGACATTGACGATTTGTTGGATTGGTTCAGAGAAATTGAAGGTCAATTACGAGATGCCGAGAAGCCTAGCTGTGAACCAGATGTTGTTCGCGTGCAATTGCAAGAGCACAAGGCTCTCAATGATGAGATTAACAGTCAAAAGGGTCGGGTTCGGGAAGTTTTAGCCACTGCTAAAAAAGTGCTCAGGGAAGCTGCTCAAGGTGAAGATACTGCCACACTCAGAGAGAAAGCTGAAGATCTTAAGGAAACAATGGAGAACGTCTCTAAACTTAGCAGCGATAGGCTAAATGCACTTGAACAAGCCTTGCCATTGGCCGAGCACTTCTTTGACACTCATATTGAACTTAACCAGTGGATGGATGCCATGGAGGACGAAATGGGTATTCTTGACACACCTGCTCTTCGCCCTGACCAAATAATGAAACTACAAGAAAAAACCCAAGCGTTTGTCCAGTCGTTGAATGAACATAAGCCATTAGTAGATAAACTCAATAAAACTGGAGGGGCTCTTGTCAAACTTTGTAACGATGATGACTCTGGAAAAGTACAAGAAATTATGCAAGCTGATAATGAACGATATAACGCCTTACGCGTTTCACTGAGAGATAAACAGCAAGCACTTGAAAAGGCTCTTCAGGTAAGTAACGATTTTTAATCTTTATCTGAAAAAAATT
Organism: Desoria trispinata; assembly: GCA_034695165.1. Taxonomy (NCBI): domain Eukaryota; kingdom Metazoa; phylum Arthropoda; class Collembola; order Entomobryomorpha; family Isotomidae; genus Desoria; species Desoria trispinata. The sequence continues at coordinate 28,810 of JAQFZB010000094.1, forward strand.
CACCTATAATATTGGAAAAATAATATTTTAGGAGACTAGTCAATTTAAAGACAAACTCGATGGAATGTTAAACGCCTTGGAAAATACTGCGGATCAATGCAAAAATGCGGAACCAATATCGGCACATCCTGAAAAAATTCGAGATCAAATCGATGATAATACTGCAATTATTGATGACGTCAAAAAAAGAGAAGATGCCTTTAACGCGGTTAAAAAACAAGCCGCTGATGTTATTGATAAAGCAGTCAACAAAAATGATCCTGCTGTTCGAGATATTAAGCAAAAGCTTGACAGACTCAACAGTTTGTGGGATCAGATTCAGAAGCTCACTAAACAGAGGGGAAAGAATTTAGATGAAGCTCTTGTACTGGCAGAACGATTTTGGGAGCAACTTCAAGCAATTTTGGATAGACTTGATGCTCTTCAAGAAACACTTAAAAATCAAGAACCTCCTGCAGTTGAACCGAAAGCAATTCAAAAACAACAGGAAACATTGAAAGAAATCAAGAAAGATATTGAAAAGGCCAAACCAGACGTAAACAGCTGTAGACAATCTGGACAAAACTTATTAAAGATTGTTGGCGATCAAGACAAACCTGAAATTAAGAAAAATATCGAAGAACTTGATTCAGCATGGGATAACATAACTGCATTGTTTGCTAAACGAGAAGAAAATCTTATAGACGCAATGGAGAAAGCTATGGAATTTCATGAAACTCTTCAGGTGTTTACTTTACTCAATTTTACTTTTGACAATGAGAAATAATACATGTTTAACTTTTATTTTTTAATACACAGGAACTTTTAAGATTCCTTGACAAAGCCGAAGTACGGTTGGCTGGGTTTGGTGTTATTGGAGCTGATATTGAAGCAGTAAAGAAACAAATTAAAGAGCTGAAGGATTTCAAGGGAGACGTAGATCCAATGATGGTTAAGGTCGAAGCATTGAACAGGTCCGTTGAGTCTCTTTCCCCTTTAGTCTCGTACGTTTTTTCTCTCCTTGGTACATTAAAAGGTCCCCTTTCTTATAGAACTTTCCCAAAATATTACCAAATTACTATTTATTATCTAGTTAGAATTAACGGTAATAATTTATCAAGTTACAATAATACTAATACCTCTGTATTTTATTCATTCTGCCGTCTTTCCAAAATTGATGGTTGTAATCACTTGACAAAAATTGGATTCAAAATAGGACATTATGGAGGCAAGTATTTGAAATAGTGTGCTATCCGTATTGCCTGCCTTTGTGTTGATTACTGTATGTATTGCTCTAAATTTGAAGTAGATAGTTTACGTTGAATTTATGTCGTAATAGCATGTTTTTAATTTTCAATACCTTCTGCTTTTTATATGGATAAATTACTCGGATGTGGTAAATATAATAGTTAGTTTATTGTGTCATTGTATGGATGTTAATTGTATTCTAATAATGCATGTATTCTTCAATTTCTTTGTATCAATTCTATGTATTAGTTAACTATCTAAATTGTTTCTTCATGTTTTTTGTCTGTACGAATTCGTACAACTTATCTGTATGTGTATTGTTTAAAACAAGTATCATTCCTTTTTTAGACAAGCTCAAGAACTTACAGAAAGAACTTCTCCCGATCAAGCTGCCAAAATCAAGGGACCACTTACTCAAGTTAATAGAAGATGGGAGGATCTTCTCAAAGGAATTGTGGAAAGACAACGAGAATTAGAAAATGCATTACTCAGATTGGGTCAATTCCAACACGCCTTAAACGAGTTGATGACTTGGATTGAAAGAACTAATAAAAATCTCGATTCTCTAAAACCAGTCTTTGGTGATCCTCAGGTCATCGAGGTGGAACTTGCAAAACTGAAGGTATGTTTTAATTATGGGGAGATAAAACGAACTTTAAAGAATCATTTTGCAATTTAATAGGTTATGATGAATGATATACAAGCACATCAAAGTAGTGTGGATACTCTGAACGATGCAGGTCGACAGATTATTGAATCTGAACGAGGATCGGACAATGCGTCTAAAACACAACAGAAACTACAAGACCTGAACAAAAAGTGGGATGATCTTCAAAAGAAGGCAAATGATAAGAACAAAGAGCTAGAAGATGCATTGAGAGAAGCTCAAGCCTTTAATGCTGAAATTCAAGATCTTTTAATGTGGCTCAGCGATGTGGACGCAGCACTGAATACATCAAAACCAGTTGGTGGACTTCCGGAAACGGCTCAAGAGCAATTGAACAGATTTATGGAAATTTATAATGAGCTTGAGGCTAATCGACCAAAAGTCGAAGCTGTTTTACAACAAGGTCAGGAGTATCTTAAAAAATCTACTGAGGGTGCAGCTACCAACTTGCAGCATAATTTAAGAACACTTCGCCAACGATGGGAGAGCGTAATGAATCGTGCTAATGATAAGAAAATTAAGTTGGAGGTATGTTTAAACTTGGGGGAATTTTAATGTCATCGAAAAAAATGTGTTATAATCTCATTGATTAATATTAATTATTCATTTCTAGATTGCATTAAAAGAAGCTATGGAGTTCCACAAATCGGTCCAAGACTTCATCGACTGGTTGACCGAAGCTGAAAGATATATAACAGGATTAGAACCTGTGTCACGAGTTTTAGACAAAGTAGTTGAACAAATTGAAACTCATAAAGAGTTCCAGAAAGAAGTATCTGCTCACAGAGAAGTTATGTTGAACCTTGAAAAGAAAGGAAATCATCTAAAATATTTCAGCCAAAAACAGGATGTGATTTTGATAAAAAATCTTTTAATATCCGTCCAACATCGATGGGATAGAGTTGTCTCAAAATCTACAGAAAGAACACGTGCGCTCGACGTTGGTCTCAAAGAAGCCAAGGAATTCCACGATGCGTGGTCATCTTTGATGAAATGGCTGGATGAGGCAGAGAATAACCTAGAGGAAATTACAGCCACTGCTGGCCAAACTCCACAAAAAATTAAGCAAATGCTTGCTAAGCACAAAGAGTTCCAGCGAGCATTGGCTGCCAAACAACCAGCTTATGACTCTACAATGAAATCCGGAAAAACGTTAAAGGACAAAGCACCAAAATCAGATGAACCAACTTTGAGACAAATGCTTAATGATCTAAAAACCAAATGGAATTCAATCTGCAACAAAAGTGTTGAAAAACAGCGTAATTTGGAAGAGGCTTTATTACGATCTGGACAATTTAAAGATGCACTACAGGAATTATTGGATTGGTTGAAGGAAATGGATCGTCTTATTGTCGATGATGGACCGGTTCATGGAGACTTAGATACTGTCACTGCTCTGATTGAGCAGCACAAGGTACTTTTAGCATTACTAGACTACCGATAATGGCATCAGAATTCCCTTATATTTTATACTATTTTCTCTTATTTAATTCCAGAAAATTGAAGAGGAAATAAAAAGTCGTCGAACTCAGATGAATGAAATTATTCGAACAGCAGAGGAAATTATGGAAACAGCTCAACCTGATGAAAAAGCCAAACTACAAGCACAAATTAAAGATATTAAGACATCATTTGAAAAGATTGTCGGGAAATGCGATAAACGAACAAGACGACTCGAAGAAGCTCTCAAAGAGGTTTGCATCATAATCATTGCATATTTTATCAATTTGGTCTGATAACTTACGAAATTGAAATTATAGGCTGAAAAATTGCACAAAGCGGTTCACATGCTATTGGAATGGCTCTCTGATGCGGAAATGAAACTGAGATTTGCAGGCCAACTTCCTGAAGATGAAGAAAGTACAAAACGTCTATTGGAAGAACAAGAAGCGTAAGATTTATATACCGATTCATTATTTTTTTGAAAAAAATATTAATGATAATACTTCTCAAATTACCTATTTAGTTTCATGCGAGAGCTTAAACTTAAAGAAAAGGAGAAAGACCAGACAATTGAACTAGCAAAAAGTATTCTAGCCAAAGCCCACCCCGACGCTGTACCTGTCATCAAGCATTGGATTTCCATTATTCAATCAAGATGGGACGAAATATCTTCATGGGCCGAACAGCGACAACAAAAACTTCAAGCTCATCTAAATTCTCTTCGGGGTATGGAGGAAATGTTAGAAGAGCTTATGGCCTGGTTGCAGAAATGTGAGGACACGTTGACACAGCTAGAATCTGAACCTCTTCCCGACGATTTAGAGTTGATCACCGTTCTCATTAAGGTTATATTTTAACCATTATAAAGCTTATCATTATGTTAAAATGGAGTAGAAATTTGACTGAACGATTGTATATGCAGGAACACAAAGAGTTTATGGAAGGAATGGCTGCTCGTCAAACTGAAATCGATGCTGTATGCAAACCTAAACTCGTCAGTCGGGCACCTCTCGTGAAAGGAAAGCCTGGAGCCAGACTTCGAAGTGCTACTCCTGGGTTAGACTTTATTGTTTCATTGCATTGACATAATATGAGTTTTAAACTATTTGACCTTTCAATTGCACTTCAATGCATGTTGGAAATCCATCACCTGATTCTTAATTTTATAAATTTTAGTGGTGATAGTCGTGAAGCTTCTCCGGAATTGGATTTTGCTCAGCGTAGATTGAGGTTTGCATGAAACTTTTTTGTTTGTTTTGTTTGACTTGTTTTTATATGTGATTGTTAAAGCATGAGAACGATTATTTTCAATGAATGTTTTCACACGTATTTTACATTACTACACGGACATTTTGATATTTATCGAAACAGTTTTAAGCTCGCAAAAGAAAAATTTATTAAGTCACAGCTTATAGCTTTTATGGATGCGGGCAAAGCTGCACAGCAGTAGTGTTTTCACTTTTAAAAGTTGTTTTGGTTTGCACTTATGTAGCGCTAAAACGGTTGGATCTAGAGAATCAACACCTATGTCACGGATGGAAAGGTTTGTTTTAGATTATTAATTGAATTCTTTGTTTTCTTTCCCTTTTCGGTTCCCCTTATCCCCGTTTTTATTTCGCATGTTGTAATGAATTTTGCATGTTTTTCTTATTTCGATATTTTTGGAATTTTTTATGCTCGTTGCACCATGAATGCCTTATAGTCCTGCCAGAGATGATCTGTTTCCACATATTGGTCCAAGATTTGATCGTAGAGGAAGGTATACATTTGAG
>JAQFZB010000095.1:0-33748 GCA_034695165.1 Desoria trispinata
AAAAAATCCATTTCAAATGTTATTTCATAAATAGGGTACAATTATTATAAATATTTTCTCTCTACCTGCTTAAGACCTTCGATGATTAGACCAATTGTAATATGTAGCTTGCCAATGTCCCGCATGCTCAATATGTAAGCCAAGAGAACTCCGGTCTGTTAACATATTGATTGTTAAATTGACACACAATCCTAAAATTTAACTATAGTAAGAAAAATGATTTAATTTACAGCAGTAGTGTATTTCATCCAAGTTTCCGGGGCTTCCCATGTTAAAATCACTGGAATGATGGCGATGAATCCGAAAGCACATTGTATTAATTGCAGAATATTCGTAGTGCTCAGAATATATGCGGATTTTGTCGTCATCATTTCGAAACCTTCTACTAAACTGGAGCACAGGAGATATATGAGCATAAACAATGTGCTTACGAGAGCAATCGTTTCATTTGTATTTCCTGTGTAGAATGAAATACCCAGGGCTGTATATGCTGCTATCCAAAAGAGCTATACAAATACATTGTATTAAATTACATTGTCATTGCATTAATATTAACTATCTCCAAATAATTAAGACCTGGATAAGTATGAGTATGAGTATAATGGACCAAAGCCTTTTCCATTTCTTGATGACAAAGTACTGAACCAAGGGATGAAGAAGAAGTTCATGTTGGGTTTCAAAGTCCCACCATTGCGATTCCTTCAAGTACTTGGTCTCTTGTTGGCACATCACAGGGTCTTCATAACCTGTGATGATACTAAATGAGACGGCAAATTATGTTTTTCATTATTTGGTGAGCATATCATAAAAATGTTATATATCATATCTGACTATGTTTCTACCCAAAATCTGTTCGTATTCCATCTTCTTCAGCATCCATGTCATTCTCAACTTCCGTGAAAGCTTTGTCCATCAATGGTTTTAACGCCAATGGAGAATTTTTGTACACCAAAGACATGTACAAGTGTGACAACCTAAAATTTAATTAGAATTAACTAAAATAATACTTTTACAAGGAAAATCTCTAAACCTTCTGGGAAATTATATTTATCACTTACCAGTTTTTAGGTTCAGAACATTGATCTGTATACTTCTTCATAGTGGTCGCAGGACAATTAAGACATGCTAGCATAAAGGCCGTGTTTTTGAAATTGTCCTCTATTTTATAAAGGTACTTCACTTGATTTGCTTGCTTAGAAAATTTTCCTTTTATCAATTCCTCGACACATTGATAACCCTTTGTGTAGCAGCCTTGAAATATTTTATCACAAATGATTTTTATATTAAAATATACTTTTTTACGCAAAATTTTACCATTTTCTGCAGCATGGTGTAGAGCTGTTTTTCCATTCTTATCCCTTTGAATCACATCCATGCGTTCGTCTTCAATAAGAATTTTAACAATTTTAGGAAATCTGCTCATAGCTGCCAAGTGAAGTACAGTGTGGCCATTACTGTCCATCAGATTTAATTCAGCTTTTTTGCATCTTTGAAGTAATGCTTTCACAATTTTGCATGTCTTTTCACTTTCACCTATTAAATTCACTTGGTTTTAATTGTAAAATTACAAAAATATGCTCTTTGATATTAGTTTTCGTTTACCGTTTTCTGAGCAGGCAAAGTGCAGAATACTTCTGCCCTGAGAATTTTTCCAAGAAAGATTGCAGTTGTATTTCGGAAGCAGGAGAAAGTCCACCATTTTAACTGCTTGTCTTTTAATGGCAACATGAATTGGTGTATACTCCTGATTATTCACGCAGTTTATGAGCGTTTTATTTATGTCCTTGGCCAAAAGGATTCTTGCTATTTCCACAGCATTGTCCGTATTACCTGATTATATTTCCACAAAGTAAAGTAACAGTCGGTTTGTAAAAATTATATGGATAATTATTTTTTTCTTTTAATTTATTTCACCTTCCGCTGCCAAATGAAGACAATTTCCATAAATATTCTGAATATTAGGATCTGCTCCCCATCGTAATAAAGCTGCAGTTAATTCTAGTTGTCTCCCTCGAGCTGCAGCATGTAATGCTGTCGAATTTTCAAAGTCTTGCAGATTCAATAATTCCGGTCTCTCAATACTGATTAGGGATGACTCATCTTCACTTTCTGTCACACCCAACAGAATAATTGCGATTTCCATTGCTTTCTCATCTCCTAAAATTTTCAATAAAATCTTTAAAATTTAATGTTTCATATGGTTCAAGAATTAGTAATTTTATTAAAGTCTAACATTTTAATATGATAATAATAATATTTTTTTTAAATACTTTTAGTTATTTTATTTATATTACCAGTTCCAATGACAGTGTGTAGTGGAGTCCGAAGTTCCTTGTCTCTTTCAAAAACTAATTTCGGTTCTTCAGAAACCAAAGTCTCAATCTCCTCAATTTCATCTGAATCACAAACTGCATCATGCAATCGTAGATCCCCTTCAAAGTCTTCCTCATTCTGTGGGACTTTCTCGTTCTTCATTTGTACAGAATTCATTGTTCTGTTTTTATGGTTTTTACTTTTAATCAACAGTTGTCTTAAATGTTCTTCTTTTTTATCCATCTCAGACTTTTAACTTTTCCATCAATTCCCTTTATTCATACAAAAGGAAATATCTTTCACTTTCAAAATGGCGTCCGTGTTCTAGGACAAGTTGACTAAAGACGAGATAGCTCTCTAGAATCCATATATTTTACACAGTTGAATGTGAGTAAATGAGCACAAAAGTAAACGTAATGCTGAGTATTTTAGCGATGAGTCAATGCCTATATTTTTTATATTTTTACAAGATTTAAAATATGTTTTATTTCTTAATTATTATTTATAATCAACTTTAGTTCTTAAAATATTTATTATATAGTGCATGTAAATGAAGTTTTTTCTTGTGAATTACTTTATTGTCTCAATTTTGCTCTAGGACGAGTAATAAGTGGTATATTAAAGGCACGAGTGTTAATACTTTTGTAGAATGTTAACAAAATAAGGTAAATTTGGCCACTTTGCTAGAACAATGGAGGATGAAAGTTAATGTTGGAATCATGAGATGAGGAAGGAAATGAGGATCTCATGAATCGATTTTTCTCACTTATACACTTTCTATTTGCCTTTTTTCGTATATGTGAGTACCGAGTTCGCACAAGATACTAACTAATGTGTATGTAATCATCCCCCGAATTCTGCCAGAGTACTAAAACTCCTGAAGAAGGCGAGAGACTCATTCAGTGTAATGTTGCAAAGAATATAAAACGTTCAACAAAAACATGCCGGAAGAAAATCTAACCAAACTTTAGTGAATGATTTAGAAAAAGAAAAAATATACGCAAGTCCTTTTCGTTAAAGTCAACGTTTCATTTCATAATGGGCTGATTGATATAAGGATTTGTATTTTTAGAGCTCCAAATACAATTAAACTATGTTATTTACTTAGGTCAAATATTAGATTATATTTTCATACATCCTTCCATTCCCATTAATTTTTAACTTTGTGGTTAATTTTTGGTTGTGGAGTTTGTTATCAGTAGTAATATAAATATCTTGTAAGCTATATAGATAACGATGTAGAATGCATATGCATACTATAATATTCTAATACCCTAATTTAAAACTTCTCTACAATCAAACCAATCCCGAGGTTCTTAAAGCAACCCGAGGGTCAAGATGTGGACCTTGGTGATCTCCAACGACTCCAGTCCAGTGCTTCTGATTTCACCGAGTATCAAGTAGCCCCATCGAAAGAATTTAATATTTCTTAACTGGCTTGGTATGCGTCTAAGATAATGGTCCAATTTAAAACTATATAAAACCAGTTATGTTAGATAAATTAATTTAATCATGCTCAAATCCCTTAGCTATTGCTCATTATACTATCATGTACTTAAATTATTGTGAAAAATTGTTGATGCAATTTCAACGCTCGTACTCGTAATATGGATTCATATCAATATGGCTATAATGTTACAATTAGCCCTATAATCCCGTACTTCAGAATATATGGAATATATTAATAATGGAAATAGAATCTTTACTTATGACTGAAGAATTGTGACAAAAAAAACAAAACAAGTGTTGACAGTATCTCTGCTGGGTCGTGGGTCTCCGAGATTCAAGTCTTTCTCGTTAAGTTTTAATAAAGTCTTTCCGTTTAAACGTCGATAAGTTAGCCTTTGATTGGTTAAACCAGAATGCTGTAATAAGCGTATGTTTAGAATAAACGTTCTGCAGCTGCATCGATAATCCTTATAAAGATATACACTATATAATCTAAGGAATAATCCTAAATCCTCGATAGGATTTCTTAGGATTCTTGCCTCATGTACATTGTATCTTCTTAATATGTGAAATACTTAATGGGTTAAATGTCCAAGTGGTCTCTTTTTCCTGCTACTGATCTTACGTACAAAACAGGGTGAAATTTGAGAATGTAAAATAGTTAGATCCTTGGACAATTTACGATTTGACCCTACTGATCCTTATGAGCGGTTTCTACGAGAATACATTGTCAACTGTGGGAAAGTCTTAAGCTACTAAAATTAAAATCATCTAACAAGCAGAAGAACTAAATTCTAAATATAGACATTTGGAATATTTAAACAATATTTTTATAAAAACGTATTCCAAGAAAAGAAGGATTATTAGAATCAGCGGTTTTTAAATGCAATTTAATGTTCTACCACAGACAAAATTTAATAAAACTGTGGCTTACAATTAGTCAAATTAACACAGAAAGCGAGATAATTACAAAATCCTAGTACTTATAATATGCAGTTAGACAATAATAATGCAATTAAAATGAAAAATAATGTATAATTTCATTTATAAGAAGAAGATTTTAAATATAACATCCATTAAACAGACATGTTCTTACATCATATCAATATCATTGCATATGAAAGTTATTATCATAATCCTTGGATCCTAGTTATTAAAGATGGAACATTCGTATAAAAAACAAAAAATTGCGACTATTATAACTGATGAAAGCCTTCCCTCCTGTATAATTATTGTGAAGTGACAGTTCATCTTCATCATGTTGTGTTGTGATTTTTGATGCAAATCCATCTATGCAACTCCTATTATAGTAAAGATAAAAAAGCCTCTGGGCATTGCATATGCACTGCAATTTAAATTTATTCTGTTGAAAACCTGAAAAGTCAAAATGAAAATTCAAATATTCTTTCCTTGTATTAGAATCTGTTGAAGAAGTACTGTAATTTCGTGGATCGTCAGCTGAAAGTGAATAATTAATTTCTGCGTGAAAATAAAGTCACCTGCTGCAATACTTTACATTGGAAAGACAAAATGAGCTTTTATTGCTGTAATATGAATGCAATGAAAGTCTTCTGGCGAAAGGGAGTAAAATGGGATTATTCATCCACACTCCACAACCACACAAAGCACGAGAAACCAACAAATATTAACTCATTTTGTGAGATTTGTGTTTGTTTGCACGAGACCCGTGAGAAAATCCACAGCAGTTCTCGACACTCGCTTAATAACACTTCACAAATCTTTTATTCCAAAATTGGCTTATCGATTTCATGGATATCATTATATGAATTTCTGTTAAAGAAAGGTATTAATTATTTACATTTTACATAATAGATTTAGATTCTAGCAGAAGGAAAAAAGGATTTGCTACTTATAACTTAATAAAATATAATGTTTTCATTTCTGTAATTTTCAATCGTCATTTTTCTTTTTATTAATCCAACTTTCTCGTGAAATCGAAACTCTTATAAAATATGCAAATGAATTCTTAATTAAAAATTAAAATCTTTAACGGCTGTAGATCAATCCATATTCTACTTAGGTTATTTGCCAGCTTTGTAGCCCACCCAAGTAAAAGGATCATTTTTGTCTTAAGAAGGCTTACAACATGTAAAACAACAAAATCAGTTTACTGCAGTTTTTCTTGTACTTCTCCTAAATATTTATAATTTACCGAAGACTAAAGGATGCTTATAAGAAAACCGATTGTATGAAATTAAATAAACGTGTTGTGATTCTTACATACAAAGCAGTTTTAGTTTGATATCTGAATTGTACTTTTGCTATTGGTATTTTAATCTTTCACGATGAATACATCGTATGCGTATTATTAGTCGGCTTATGTGAATGAAATGAAGTAATGAAAATGATGTACAAAAGAACAAACGAAGCCTCAACTAAACAAAATTTCTGCAAGACTATTATACATGTCATGTACTTATCATTAGCATCACATTTTTCAATGTTTACTCACGCACAATTGATAATGAGCAGTTACATTGTACGCATCTATTGCATTACATTGCATTATAATAGAAATAACAATGCGCAAAAATGTTGATATAAAAAATAAGTATGCATCATCATTCACTCAAACTCCATGATAATGTTCTTGTGTTTGAATGTCACGACACGATGCGATGGCATTTGTATGGAATTAAAAACAGTAATGAACCGTCATGTAGAAAATATTCTGTGAAATGTTTCTACTTGTTGTAAGGGAAAACTCAAGATAATTTAAGTACACAACGCACATTCAGAAAAGACTTCTTTTTATTCATTGTACGTGATCGTTCTTTGGGCACCGTAAAAAGACATCAACATCTTGTGTTTTATTGAACATTACATTTTCTATTGTTGTTGTCAGCAAGTATTAATAATAATAGTCATTTGTATTATGTGAAATGTAAAATCTTAAACTAAGTTTTAGGTTTTAGTTGAAAGACATGAGATTGTAGATACTTGAATTGCTATATCTAATGATTGCTTCATAAACCTGAAAAATTAAAAATATTAATTAAAATGATATCATCTCTACTTCAAAACAATTGGAAGAATCAATGGTTATAAAAACTTGTTTAAAAATCTTGTTGCATGAATCTTTACATGAACGTAATATGATCAGCTTACATGAGAAAGGAAATATTGCAAATTACACCACACGATTTGTCAATTAGCTTATATTTATAATTAAATTTAAATTTTGTAAATCACAAGAGTAAATTACAAATTTACATATTTTACATCACCAAACTTAAGAATTTAACGGGAGAATGGTATAACTTTTCTCAATTCGAATTGGTTTGATTATTCACCGATTAAAAGTCAGGTTTGTCTAATTGTTATTAACAATAATTTTACAATAATTTAAATTTTCAAAACTTCAAAAAAGTTATTTCTGAATTACAATAAAAAGGGAGTCTAATAAATCTATATACTGTACTAGGATTGAAATAAATATTACAGATCAGAGTAATTTTAATTAATTTTATTCTCATTATGACACTTGCTTGTTGATTTAAAATATAATTTTCCAGATAAAACATGCATTGAATTGGCTCAGGCTACTTGTATCAAAAACACAGTAATTTTTCTTTTTACTGCATCATGTATTATTATAGTATGTGCTTGAATTTGATAAAATGGATTTTGTGAAAAGATCAAAATTGTTATCAAACATTTGAAGTTCTTTGAGAGACACACCTCTATTTTCCGTATCAGATTGGGGAATTTTATCATTCAAAATAAGTGTTTGTTTAAGTAGCTGAGCAAAATATTACGTTTGTGTGCACTTCAAAAAGTTTTATTTTTGTGACATTGATGAATTAAATGAAAATCGTGCCATTTTCTTTGCAACACTTTAATTCCAGCATCAGCAATCATTGCCCCTATATAGTATGCTTCCAGATAACCAATTTTTTGTAAATTCAATTTCAGCTTAAAATTCTCTTCTGGTAATACATATACATATAAAACATTTATGTGAATAAAAGTTTTATGTTCCTTGTCCCAGATCCTACCCAAATAAAATACAAAAGTATGAAAAAGGTAAACTATTACTACTAAAAAAATTACATGAGATGACTTGACAATTTTTTCGTTTGAGAAAATGTGTAATGCCAATGTATCATACTTGAAATATTGTATAGTAATTGATTATGGTATGGGTGTCGATCGAGTGCATGGTCAAGGTTTTATGCTGATGACAATTCACATGCCAATCAATAATAGATACGCACTCATTCTGTCCGATAAGCTAAGCTTCAAGACTCGAGATATAAGTGTAACGTTTTTTTTATGATTTATGATGCAAAAAAATTGCCCATACAATTTTTAAATAATGAATAATATGAATTATTAAGTTTTTAGGTGCTAAAACTATAAGGATTCAGGATTTCTATATTTCTTTCACTTACATCATGCGTCATCATCCAAATGGAAGCACAAGCAGTAGCAATGTACTACGTGCAGAACAATAAATACGGATATTATTACTTATTCAATACAAACTGATTATAAGTGAATTTCAGAACCCAATATAATAATGCTCAGTTCCGGCTTCAATGTAACATTTACTTTACTTTAAAAATAGAGATGAAATAATCATATTTATTTTACTGTTAGGACGGAGCGTTTATTTCTGTACAAATTAACAAACCAAATACAACTTGTTCAATATTATGTACTTTTGCAAGCGATAATATACACTTATTCAGCAAGAATGTACACAACAACGTGTCAGGAGAAAGTTTTACGTACGAAAAATTTGGTGCAAGTTTCTCAGACATCCAATTGTTAAATCTGCCTTACGTATTTGCTGACTCGTTGGGCATTAAAATTGAACCTTGCTTCATGTAATTCAGCTGTGATGATATGTATTTGTATAATAACGACAAGGAAAGTTATGATTTATGATTATGATGGAAGATCGCATTTACATCTCGTCATTTTTATCCTCAATCAATCAATATCGTATCACAATGCGCATATCACACTTATCAAACACTTGAAGATAAGACTTTGATATAAAAAGCTTCCATGTACCACTCGAGTCTCACTTTTACTTTCCTGACGCTGAACGGCACAACTCTGAACGAGTACCAGTTAAAATACCATAAAAAATCATCATGCCATTCGAAAAATTACAGATCACTCGACAAAACTCTGCGGAGGCCAATCGATCAGCTAAACAAGATCAAAGTCAAACAGGTAATAGTTCAAGTTTATAATAAAATAGTAAAATTCGATTTGCATTAATGACTAAAATCTATTTTGTAGTGTCTCATTGGCAAGATGGTATCAGGCCTAGACCAAACATGCGAAAGATTTCCAGTACCGATGTTGCCTTTTTGCAATCCGTCACATCTGCAATGAATGGTAGAACAAATAGGAAGAAAGTAGTTGACGATTTGAGTAGCGATTTTTAATCTGTTAAACACTGTTAATATTATTACAAGCCATCGAATCTTCAAAACTATATACCTACATTAATTTCACCACTAGTTTAAATTTTCTACTTATTGTATTGCTTTAATTAAATCCATAATAAAATATAATAACAATTTTACTTTAAAATACGGTCATTTCACTTGGAGGCATATTAATCATGGCCACTAATAATGGTTGTCCTTGTTTTTTCTTAAATACAACAACTCTCACAACATCTGCAAGTCCACTTGTACTAACTGCTTCCACTTTCGCTATCAAAGGAATTTCCACTCCTGGGATCAACAGAGGCACCTGAGGATATAGTGTTCTATCAAACCCATATATCTTTTAAAATAATTTGCATTCACTTCACATACATTAATCATTGGGGGGCGAACGTCATAATACTTATCATCCCAGTGGAAAAATAAAGCCAAATCACAAATGGCATTTGCAACATTGCCTGAATTTGGTCCAATGTTTTGTATTCCTATTTTCACAGTAAAAGATGGACCTAAACCCAATACTTCTGCAGATAGTTTCACAGATTCCTGCATTGGGGTTTGTTTTGTGTTCAAGACATGTGCCAAAGTCCTTGCAGTCTCCAATTTCAATCTGAAGGCATCTCGTTGGAATGCTCGATGCATTACTGTACAGAATTAACAAATATTTTCCATGACTTGATGAAGACACACTTGGCATTATGTAAAAAATAATAACAACCTGTAGAACTTTCTCTTTCTCTCATAGTTTGGTCAACAAATAATTTCGTCTTTTTAGGAACTTGAATCTTTGCCAAAGTACCTGCACCTTTGTCTGTCAATTGTGGTGTGAAATCCGCAGATCTTTTTAAAATCTTCACATGTACACTTCCACCTATTTCCATTTCGTTATAATAATTTAGGTTAAAAAATGAAACTACTATTACATTGTAATAACAAACCTTGAGTTATTACAACCAAACTATTTGTTTCTCGTCCATATTGTCCAAAATATACAGCGGAAATGGGTTCAGGTAACATGATCGTGTCAACACATTCTCCACTTAGTGTGTACATTGATACGTGGCCATTATGAAGTCCTACACCAACAAGATCCAGATTCTTCTGCCGGAGTTGAACTCTTTGAATGCAAGTTATTGGAGCAGATGTCTCAGTACTCCAAAACCTTAGTCCCTTATCACTGAAACAATTTAGCGTGGAATCCATCAGAGCTACTACAACAGAAGTATCTAAACAAACAACTCCAACGGGAGGTTTCGACAAGTTCAATAATGGAGCAACCCATCCTCTTCGACCCAAAAGTAGTTGACCTGTTCGTGTAGTGCATGTTAACGTGTAGTCAATATCAAAAAGACCCGACGTTGAGAGGAATACTGGGACATCTGTGAGAGTCAGTTTGGCCTTTGATTCATTAACATAAAGCGTAAGATATATCATTGAAATTCAAGTAGTATTATTAAAAACTAACTTACCTCCTCAATGGGAGTGAAAGTCTCCGGATGTAAGACAAAGATTTCACAATTCTCCGTTCCAATAACAAGACAGGCAAGAGCATCATCATCATTGTGTGATTTTCGTAAAGAACTCATGCATGTAATGACCGTTCTCCTGATTAATGGAGATCCCTTCTGCGACTCTACGAAAGGTTGTCGCTCATGTTCTCTCAGGGAAAGCAAATGTTGGGTTTTGAGGGTAAGTGTAGAGATTCCTACGGAACTTTGTAGATTTGAAAGCATTTCATAGAGAGCTTCCACCGATTCATGCTGAAATTTGAAAAAACAATGCATATTATGGATGTAGAAAAAAAGTTCATCTCTAGTATTGTTCTACCTGAGTCCAAATATCTCTCTCCATTTGATTTATGGGTAGTGGAGGCAATACTGCCCGAAAAAACGGCCTAAGATTTTTGTATACATAAATGTATTCAGAAGTGGCTACTGTTATAACTGCATAGAGAGTTCAAATTTCAAATTCATGATTTACATCTATATATCTTCAACACGTCAATAATGACTTAATGTTTTACCAGGCTGTCGAGGTGTCTCATAATCAATGTACATGGGGGCCACGGATGTTGGAGCATCCTGTAAATTGACTTCAGACTGAAGTCCAGTTCCTTTATAAATCTGGAAGATGCACGTTTTCACAATCATAATACTATTATACCATAAAATAATAAAATTTCTACATTCATAATATAATTTACTTTAAGTTTCGATGGAACAAATCCAGAACCAATGTCACCAACTATTAGTCTATAGTCGCCATCACCAGCTAAATCAGCGGTTGCAACACAACTTGGGAAAGTATATAACGTCGCTTGTGTGTCAGAAAACGCATCCAACCACATTTCTGATCTGTTAAATTTTGAGCCCATTTTCATATCAGCTTTTTAATTTTGTTGAAAAAACTTTAAAGGAAAAGAATCAGAATAATTTTACTTTTTCTTCGACATGCAAAATTCAAAAGTCATCCGTGTCTGAAGAATATAGTTAATTATCACTGTAAATATTGGAATTGCTTTTGAGATATTTCTAAAACAAGGGAGCTATGATAAGCAAATATACCATATTATGGTTCTGAAATTATTATAGAAGTCTAAAATCCACGCTATGATGTTCGCGAGTTGAATCAATAGTATGGCCAAATGTTTTGAGTTTGTCGTTGCTGTGCATTTATCGATTCCGATTCCGTGGTCTTTGTTTTGTTCCATGTCAAAAATTTACTTATTAAAGCATATATACACATTTTGATGGACTGTTGAAATATATCAAATGCTTCATAATGCTTCAAATGCTTGAATGCTTCATACGTTTATAAGAAAGTCATTGTTTTATTCGTTTCAAGTTTACATTACTTTTCATATAGTAATATGTAACATGTAGAAATTAAGCTAACAATGTAAAGTTAAAGCATAAGACGTACCCACATATCTTTGCGAGCAATCTATCATAGATGTATTGAAATAGTAATTAATTATTGTATATTTATGCTTTGGTATCAATTGATTTATACCCACTTTGAACATCGGACGGAGTACGATAATTAATAATTATGTAGTTCATTTATAAGTTGCAGCGTATAAGACTACCTAAAACACTAATACTGCACCAGATATATCACATGGCAAGGTCATTTTTATACAAACTAAATAAATAAATAAGTAAATAGAAAATCGTAAATAATAAAAAATAGCTACCATAGGTAATGTTTAAGGTAATTAATTGTCAAAAGTGCGATGTCTGGCATACTGGCTGGTAAAGGAATGTTGCAAAATAAATGTTGTATTAGACAATTGGATCCGGTATGAGACGCCAAAATGTATGAGTATCTCCAATCATTGTGGCATCAGATTTGTCGACGACTTTAATTTGCTGGCCAGTTCTGTGATCAAATACGACAAGATTTTAATTACGTATGAATATAATGAAAGGAAATAAATATTTATTACCCTGTTGCTTCTGAGTTCATATTTTTAAGGCATTTGCTAGAATGGGGGACAGAGACCATGAAAAATATACAGTCAAGTCCTCGAACACTTTCTGATTTCCAAACCTGAGTCGAAATTTCAGCTGCAGATTTCTTCTGCAATTAAAAAGCAATATTTATTAATTTACCAAGGTGCAGGTGTATCAAAAGCCCAAATCGCCCAAAATCAAAATGATGTTGATTTTTGAAGTACCTTTTGTATTAAAAGTGAGCGATGTGGAAGATAGTCCCATACTTGAACTTGTTCAGAGCTCTTTTGAAATTTAGATGATAATCGAAAATATCCATCCTCTAAGATATACACAAAAATTATGATATAATTTTAAATTAATAAATTATCAAGATCGAACCTTGAGCAATGGCCATGAACCTCTGTAAGTCTTTTTTCTCATCATCCTCAGGGGCACATATTAATTTAGTGCCATCAATTTGCACCACCTATTAATATTATTAAATTAAAGATCTCAATTTACTAGCAAATATGTGTCGATGGTTATAGAGAATACAATTAATTTCTGACTGTACCGTACTATCACCAACATTAACTATCTTGTAGCACCTATCTTCCTCGAAACCTACAGTATTGTTCATGTCGAAAAGAAAGGGAGATTTTATTTAGTAAATTGTAGAGAAAGAAAGCAAATTCTGAACAAAACTGGGTGGAATTGTATTTATCATGCTTTCACTTTCTCTCTTGTTGATGAACTGTGAGATGAAGAGAAGTGAGCATGCGACTGGCACTCTAGCACCTTCCAATTTATGAATGCGTATTGTTTCCACTTGTTTCTTACTCAATTTCTTTAAAATACTAAATGAAACAGGTAGAGACAAAATAAATATTAACGTGAGAATAAATTAACACACAAATAAACAGTCTTAAACTGAACCTGTGGGCATTTATTAATTTATTATATCAGCGTGTTCGTTTACAAAGTTAAATACTTTATTCTTGTGCAGGTATTATATTGAGTTAATAATAATAAAGTAGGACGTTCATTTAGCAGAATTATTAAGAAGTTTGTGTCAAGTTGACTTCAAGGTAGAAGAGGTGTATAATAATATTACATGATGAATATAATATAACGCACAAAAGTAATGATCATTTAAAACATTTTCCCCTTAAACTCAATCAGTAGAATGAAGTTGGTATGTCCTGGGATAGAACCATACATTTCAAAACGATAAACCATCAAAAAACTAGCTTTAAAACAATGACCAGTTTAAAACATTTCAGACTTGCATAATTATGACTCTACAATGTATCGTTTCTGATGGTTGTTTTACTATTCATTGAAATCATAACAATACATTTCACACCTTTTAAAAGCTAAAATTGTAATTTATCACATCAGGAAACGGCTTCTGCTTCTTCGTCTCTCTCGACTTCTGAAATGACTGATGAAGAAGCTCCATAAAAATACGCTTGGGAAACAGTGAATACATCAATGGTGAGGTTAAAGACGGGCTGTTGAAAGAAAAATATGAACTAAAGGTAAGAAGAGATAAACAGAATAAGAATAAAGATCATACATGAACTTCTTTTAACTCGTTGCATTTATCCTCCAGGAACATTTTAGAGTATTCAGGCGCATGTTGGGCGATAGATAAGCCACTAAGAGTATAACAGGTGTGATAATAGTCTCGTGGTCTAAAAATAATTGACATTAATATTTTAAAATAAGTGATATTTGAGTTGAATAATAATAGTCACATTAGTCACATACTTCCCAGGTTTATCAATCAATCCGCCGTAAGGGTGCTGACAACAAATTAGAATATACTCCTGAAGAGCTATCTGATTAAAAAGCCAATGAGGACTTCCTTCAGGTGGATCATTTGAAGGATATCCGATTCCTTGCTCTCCTAGTAAACAAAAGCTAGCTCCTTGCCAGAAAGAGTAGCAACCATCAACCAATTTGTTTGTTCGTCCCTAAAACATTAGCACATAGTACTGTTAATTGACTTTTCTTCTGAATAAAATAAATAAGGAACTTGAGAGAACGACATATTGTTTATCCTTTAACATATAACAACTCATCAATTACCTGGAATCCTCCTTCTAATGGAAGTTGCCGACACGCCAGCCAACGTAATAAATTATTTTTGTTCATAAGATGTTTACTTTTTAAAAGATCTAAAGCAGCAACAGCACAGAAAGTGTATCCTCCATGAGCCTCTCCACCAATAAATCCCGCAAATCCACCTTCATAAGTTTGGCATCTGCATCATGAAAACAGGAAATGTGAATATCATACAAAATTACTTTATACTAATCTCATTACTTTACAATCCAATCAGCAGTTCCGGAAAATAAGTCGTCATTCCATACGTCAGTTAGATGTGCAACAACTACAGCGCAATATACCGCTCTCACATCAACCTCTCCTCCACGATGCATTTGAAATGAACCATCTTCTAATTTCATACTTTTTAAAAACTTCAATAGTAGCTGTCTGTAATAAGCAAAATCTAAGGTAAGAAATAACTAATTAATAGCTCAGTAACTAGTTAACTTGATTTACCTATTTACTACTGAAAATGCTTCTGGAATACCGAGTGATATTAATGCATTTATGGCGGCATATGTAGCTGTATAAAAATGAAATGTTTGATTCACTTGCTTTTATTTGAATTAAACTGAAATTACCAGCGAGATGTGACAATTGTCCAGGACCACCCCCAAAGCCTCCTGTTTCTGGATCTTGACATCTTTCTAAAAATTTGCTAACTGTAATGGACTCAGTTTTAGACACCTTAACGCCAAGAAGGTTTAAAGAGTGTAAAATCCAATAACAAAGCCATGGACGGCTTGCATCCAATGCCTGTAAATAGATAGAATAGAGATATTACAATATTTAAGATCTAGTTCTCTCAGCACAAGTATGTTAAAATGTTAAATCAATGTTAAAATTTTCGATGATATTTGAATGTCGTACTTCGTATGCATCAGATAAGTTGTGTAGACCCCTTCGCAAGAAAGTAGTGTGCTTTTCCCTCAATAATAATGGTTCAGTCGTTTTTCCTCCTGGGCTGTCAAGTGAATCCGATAATTTTGAATCATAAATGTCATAAATGCTCTCTTCTACGGCACTCTAGAATAATTGAAATTTAACAGTAAGGTTGCAATGCATTGTTATGTTAACTGAATATAATTATTATGATTTATGATGAGGATTTTTACTTGTTCGTCATAAGTACTTGTGAAATGACCATCATTGGGTGATCGACATTTCCTTAATGTACTAATGGGTCTCCGTCTTCCGATAATACAACCACTAAGAAATTCTCTTTCAACATCGCAGGAATCTTCCTGCTTTAAATTATCATTGGTTATCGTTCCCTCCATTATATAACTGTATTCCGTTGGAAAGTTTGTAAATAATACTACAAAGAAAACAGAAAGGTATATTAATTGATGAATTGACTATTATTATTTTAGCATACTCCTACGTACCATTGTTTCATGTTAGAACATAAACTGCCATTTTGAGTAATTGTTTTTGTAACTATTTCTCGCCTTCTGTTCCTTGGGTTTTAAATGTCTGTTGTTTGTCTTCTAAATTTCATTCGTTATTATTGACTAGTATGAGTAGATGAGATAACCGCGACTCGATACTGCTAAATAAATAAGTGAGTAATGACCGATTGATGGACTGAATATAAACTGAGTACACAATTATAACTTTAGGTTTCAATACGAGTGTAGCTTTAATTAATGGTTCGAAGGGTCTTGGAACAATGAATGAACAAACAATGGAAAATTTCAATTTCAATGGAAGAAAGTGAAAATAATTCACAGCAGAAGATAATTCTCAAGTGGAAGACTTTTTTGTATTTCGTTAACTATTTCAGCCGCCAAATCTCCACATTTGAAATTTCATCATTTTTTGCAACTCAATGAATTGCTTGTCAATCTGCTGATTTATTCGCCGTAAATTTATTATAATATCTCGGTAAATTTAATTTTTTTCGGTAATGAATGGTTCAATTTGACAACTCGCCTCGCTTTCAGATAGGAAATATCGCTTCATCGCTAAAATTTCGTTCAGTGGTCAACGGGTTTGACAAGTTGGACAAGTAGAAAGGGGTTTAGGTTTGGAGGATTGGAATACATTTTCTATCAAATCAATTGAAATATTCAAATAAAATATTTGAAAATGAAAAATCGACTCACAACGTTGGATATTGCCTGCTTGATCCATGACTTGAGGGAAAAGTAAACACATTTTAGTATTAATTAATTGAATAACCGCATAGCCAACTTCAATTGATTGCAATTTGCCATTAACTGAAGAGAATGAAATATTATATGTTTATGGTATATTAATTTCTAGATTGGTGGGTCTCAGGGTTGATCAGGTGTATGACATTGACAAAAAGACGTATCTAATTAGATTCGTAAAATCAGGAGTTAAAAAGGTTCTATTATTGGAATCCGGCACAAGATTTCATACGACGCAATTCGATTGGCCAAAAAATCCAGGTAAATCTATTTTACTTCTGAATTCTGTGATGCTACAATTTCAAATATTCCTTAAAGATGCGATTTTTTACAGCTCCGTCTGGATTTTCTATGAAACTTCGCAAACATTTGAATAATAAACGACTGGAGAAAATTCAACAAGTGGGCGCCGATCGAATTGTGCAATTACAATTTGGCACTGATGTTGCTGCGTACCATGTATTTCTGGAATTGTACGATAAGGGGAATATAATTCTTACGGACCACAGTTTCACAATACTGAATTTAGTTAGACCCCGTATTATTGGGGAAGAAAGGTATCAATTAAAAACAATATTTTTGACTTGATATATTTGCAAATTTGGTTGGCAATAAGACAATAACTGAATGATTTTCAAACAAAGGATGGCTGCCCATGAAACATATGCTCTTGAGAAAGCAAAACAATGTTTTTCGCTTGATAAAACCCAAGTTGAGGATGTACTGAGAAATAAACCTACGGGATCACTGCGGGATGTGTTTTTATCTAAACTTGAATTTGGACCAACTCTCTTCTCTCATGTGTTGCAAGATTTTGGTCTTTTGCCTCAAACAAAAATCATTCAACTGGTTGATACTGAAGAAAATATTGTGTGGGTACCTAATTTAAAGTTGCACGATTTTATTTCATTCATTAACTTCATTTGGAAACTTTTGAAATTAGGTCTTCGATAGATAAACTATTCTCTGCATTTGAGAACGGCAGGAAAATCTTGGAAAACATAAATGATTCACGTGGATTCATTGTTCTGACAAAGCATGAGCCAAATTCTTCAACAAATGCTGTGACGAGCTCTAACTCCGACATCCCAAAGTCTCAGTTTTATGATCAATTCCATCCATGGGTTTTAGCAAAAGGATATGAGAACATTTTGGAATTTGAAAGTTTTGATGAAGCAGTAGATGAATTTTTTTCGAAGATCGAATCACAAAAACTTGACATGAAGCAACTAAATCATGTTAGATGTTTACACTTATTAATTGTATTTAAAATCCTTTAGAAAAAAATTGAAAAGTTTTAATGTGTATCTTTTCCATTATATTGTTTTAGGAAAAAGAGGCAATTAAGAAATTAGAAAAGGTTAAACTTGATCAACACAAGAGACTAAAAGAATTGCAAGAAGGACAAGAAACTGAAAAGCAGAAAGCGGAATTGATAACAATTAATCAGACGGCTGTAGACACCGCTATTTCCACAATCAGAAAATTGGTTGCGAATCAAATTCCATGGGATACTATTGAAGAGCAAATCAGAGAAGCTCGTGGGGTTGGGGACCCTCTTGCAACAATGATTTCCAAACTTAATCTGAAGCAGAACAACATTACCTTGAGCCTTTCGTACGTATGAAATGATTTATTAGCAGCTATAACTTTTTTGCTGCTAAATCAGATTTAAAATTCATCTTAATTTAGTTTTAACTTAATTTTTCATATTTAGCAATTTGTACGATACCGACCAACCAGTGATGAATATTGAAGTTGATTTAAATTTATCAGCCTTTGCAAATGCTACCAAATATTTTGATCTGAAAAAAGCATCCGCCAAAAAGGAAGTAAGAACACTAGAATCGCAAACTAAAGCTTTGAAATCAACAGAAAAGAAAACAATGGCCACATTAAAAGAAGCCGCAACAATTCATTCAATTAAAAAAGCCAGGAAGGTAATAACAAATAATTAAATATAATACAATGGTTTAAAGAAATAAGAAAATATAATTGAACACTTCTGATGTACTAGGTAATGTGGTTTGAAAAATTTCGTTGGTTTGTTACATCTGAAAACTATTTGGTTTTGGGTGGAAGAGATGCTCAACAAAATGAAATGCTTGTCAAAAAGTATCTTCGACCTCGAGATGTTTACATGCATGCAGGTTTGGAAATCAAAGTTTCGGGAAACACCGAATAATAACATTTCATCTAATAATGGATTTTGCTTAGATGCTCATGGAGCTCCAACTCTAATTATAAAGAATGATGTTCCATCCGATGACATTTCACCGAAGAGTTTGAATGAATGTGGAATTTTTGCTATCAGCTGCAGGTATTTTTTTCTGTTTCTGTTTCTGTTGTTTACTTATCAAAGCATCATTGATTTTAAAAATTGTATTTGCGTAGTGGATCTTGGGATAGCAAAGTGGTCACAAGTTCTTGGTGGGTTTGGGGGGATCAGGTTAGTAAAAGTGCACCAACTGGAGAGTACTTGCCAACTGGATCGTTTATGATACGAGGAAAGAAAAATTATTTACCACCTTGCCAACTGGTTTTGGGGTTTGGTTTTCTATTCCGCCTGACTGACGATTGTATGGAATCCCATAAAAACGAAAGATCACGAAAATCCGCAAATGAAATTCAAGATGTTCGTCAAACAGAGGCATACAAAGATAAGATAATGAAAAAACATTTTGCACGATAATAATATTTTATTTTATTGATTATTGGAAAAAAGACTAATGTCTCGGATGACTGTGATGAAATTGCGGACGAAGAGTTTCCTGATACTCACGTGAACTTAAACATAGAAGGAGACAAAGTTAGGTCTCGACTACTTTCTTCAACTAGCGGGGGACAAGAGACAAGGGATGAAGAGGAGACTGAATTCTTTGTTACTAGTGGCCAAATAACATCTGTAAATTCATCTGTGCAGAAACTTAAAAATAAACAGAAAAAATCGGCAAAATTCGCAAAAAATAATCCGACAGTTGCAAAAGCATTTGAGATGAAATCAACACAAAAAAATTCAATTCCAGAAACCATTGACATTGTAACTGACATGAATCGTCCCAAACGAGGCCAGCATGGCCGGAAAAAGAAACTAAAGGAAAAATATAAGTTTCAAGATGACGAAGAACGTCAATTGCGGATGCAACTTCTACGCGTAAGTTATATAGCTCTGCTCAAATAATGAAATCAAATATTGCGTTTAAACCTCTCTCAATATATTATGCATCTTTTATATTTCTTTTAGGTAGGTCAAACTGAAATTCAAGATACCATTGTAGCATCAGCTACTAATGCTACTATTACAACTAATGAAGACTCTGATTCGGAAGCATCAAGTGAATCTACAGCAAATAAGGATTTATCAGAAGAAAAGAAACAGGACGAAAGTGACGTAAAGAAAATAATACCTGTTGAAGAATCTGTGGAAATAGGAAAGGAAGAAGTAGTTATAGAGGAAGAAGAGGAAGAAGATAGTCACGAAACAGAATTAGATTTGCTCAAAGCTTTAACTGGTAAGTTTACTTTACTTTACCTTAATTCAATAAATCAATTAAATGAACGTTTGCCTTGGCTCAAATTCACAAACTCTAATGAACTACCAACCAATTCTGTTTAGGCTCACCTCTCGAACAAGATGAACTTTTGTATGCTGTTCCTGTTGTTGCACCGTACGCAACTCTTCAGAATTACAAATTTCGCATTAAGATGATTCCAGGCACAACTAAGCGAGGGAAGGCTGCAAAATCTGCGTTGGAATCCTTTCTTCGTGATAAAGAAGCATCATCAAGGGAGAAGGATTTAATCAAAGCTGTAAAAGATCAAGATCTTGCTAGAAATTTTCCTGGAAAAGTGAAATTATCCAATATTATACGGGATAAAAAATAGTCTTTCCTACTAAATACAGTTGTAACAATCGCAGTTGGTGAGTTCTTACGAAATCACTTTCTGCTTTATAATATAGAATTTTAACTAGATTATAATATTCAAAATTTTAATTTTAATTAAAAATGTTATGAATGTAATACATAAATTATTTGTCACACTCATATTTATTTCGATTTCGATATTTGTGATTTTGTAACTCTAAACAAGTTTATGATCTACAATGCTCTTTTTATTGTGGGCGAATTATATATACAGCCAAAGAATGAAAAATGCATAAACTCTATTATTAATTTTCATGTACTACACGATTTATGAACAAGAACTAAAATTATACGTTTTGTTAATCAAACATGATGCATAAAAATTAAGGTTAATTGATAAATGCTTTACAATAAATAACTGAATTCTTGGAACAAAAAAGTGATCTATTTTCCTGGGCATAGAGCAGGCAATGTCTCAGAAAGAGCTTTTTGGATCAGCGGAGAGATTTTTTTATTGATTGAGTTTGTGTAAATTAAAATACTTGTGAGTGTCAATAAGAAAATATTTCAGTATTATTAAATACAGACAAAAATTATATAGATAACTAATAATACACGAAACATGCAAGCTTCTAACGTATATATAAAGTTAACAGAAATATAAAATAATAGAGAAAACAAAACGGCATGAGAAAATTTCGCTGGACAAATATTTTGTTGCTTTCTATTACTGGAACAGTTTTAGTTATTTTTTACAATGCTCTAAATAATCGAAAGCCAACGGCAATTCCAATACATAATGATCCTGATCTCAATAACAACAATAAACCCTATACTATTTCTCATCAGCTTCAAAATCACTCATTTACATTAGTCACAAATGAGGAAGATGAAGATCTTGCATTCGTACTGAAAGATGCCGAGCCATATTTATCAATTAGCGATATATTAGAAGTACACGAAATTCATCGCAATAGTAATAATAATAATAAGAATAGCAATGAAAGTCCCAAAAGCTCTGCTGGACAAAGAATTTCCAGCAGAAGTTGTCGGATGGAGAATTGCTTTGACTTTTCCAAATGTCAAAGCGATTTTAAAGTATATGTCTACCCACCTGATAAATTCGTTCCAATCAGTATCACATACGAGAAGATCCTCAACAGAATTATGTCATCGTCATATTACACAAGTGATCCTGAGGAAGCATGTCTCTTTGTTTTAAGCATTGATACACTGGATAGAGATTCTTTAAGTCATGACTTTGTCAGAAATTTAGGAAGCAGACTGAGCAATTTACAGGTTACCTTTAGTTAATATACTAATATAATAGAGATTTTGATTTTGACTGTTTTATTTATTTTCTCTCGCAGTATTGGAATAATGGAGAAAATCATTTGATTTTCAATTTGTACGCTGGAACATGGCCAGATTACAATGAGACAGAATTAGGATTTAATCAAGGGAAGGCTATCCTGGTGAAGGCATCCATGTCATTGGATCAATTTCGACCAGGTTTTGATATTTCTTTGCCATTGTTCCATCCTTCGCATCCTGAGAAAGGGGACGAAATGGGAACTGCAGTTTCAAATGAGTTTCCGGCAAGGAAAAAACATCTCATTGCATTTAAAGGTGATAATTATTATATAAATATAAAGTATTTCAAAACCTCAACATTCATCTGGAGACATTAGTACAATTTTAAATTGTCACTCATCAGGAAAGCGATATGTATACGGAATTGGATCAGAAACAAGAAACTCAATTTATCATCTTCATAATGGAAACGACATTATAATGGTCACAACTTGTAAACATGGCAAAAATTGGAAAGAAATGAAAGACGAAAGATGTGACGAAGATAATAGAGAATATGAGAAGTAATTAATTTTTATATTAAAGTTCTAAACTTTTTATATTTTTTGGTATTAATAATGAATGATTTATGAATTAAAGATATGATTACGAAACTTTGCTACAAAACTCAACATTCTGTCTAGTTCCAAGAGGTAGACGTTTGGGATCATTTAGATTCTTGGAAGCACTAAAAGCTGGTTGCATTCCTGTATTACTTTCTAACGGATGGGTTCTTCCATTTTCTGAAGTTATCGATTGGCCCGCTGCTGGAATAATTGCTGATGAACGAACACTTCTTCAAACATTAGAAGTTATTAGATCTATAGACAAGCATGTAATTTTTCAAATGAAGCAACAAACTCAGCTTCTCTGGAATCAATATTTGTCATCAGTTGAAAGAATTTCTGAAACGGTTTTTGAGGTATCCATTTAAAACAAGCCCTTTGGTAGGGCTAAAAATATTTATTCTACATCATGTTTGATTTAAAGCTAATTTCAATGATGAATTACATAGATAATTAGGGACAGACTAAAAGGACATCTCTCAAGAAGTATGGATGTATGGAATAGCGCACCCGGAGCTTTAAGTGTCGACATGTCATTTGGGGAAGAATTAGATGACCTTCCGTTTTATCATAGAGGAAATTTTAGTAATTTGAAACCAAATTTTACAGCTGTAGTTCGAGTTCAACAGTCATCTACAAGTGGAAAATCAATTAGCTATCAATCTTCGCTATTTAAAATTATTAAAAACTTGGGGAAAAGCAAATTCATAGCGAAGGTATGCATATTTTACATCAGAACTATGATTTTCCTACATGAATACAAGAAGACTAAGAAGTGGGAAGCCTATGAATATGATATATAAACTATTTGTATATTTTCTCATATAGATAATTTTATTATGGAACAATAATAAACCTGTTCCCCATTCCTGGCCGGAAGTTCAAGTACCAATTAATATCAAGCAAACAACATCAAACGCTCCTTCTCAACGCTTTTTCACGGACGACATTGAGACTGACGCTGTAAGCATTGCGTCTAATAATAGTATATAAATGGCGATATTAATTTTAAATTTTATGATTTCAATAATAATTTGGTGTTTGCAAACGGTTTTCTTAGATATTTTTTGTTGACGAAGACACTGTGTTGTTGGCTGATGAATATGATTTTGCCTATCAAACATGGCTCTCTTTTCCAGACCGTTTGTTAGGTTACCAATCACGTTCACATTATTGGAGTGAGTCTAAGGTATTATAATAATTGTTACCTTATTTTCATTTACAACAGAAAGAAACAATTATTAATAGAAAGCATTTTGTTTTGTAGGAACAATGGATGTATTCGACAAAATCTTCTAATGACTACAGCATGATTCTCAATGGAGCATTCATTTATCATGTTTACTATAACCATTTATATTGGTTACGAATTCCTCCTGCTGCACTTTTGCTGATAGAGTCCTTTCAGAATTGTGATGACGTCGCCCTTAATCTACTAATTACAAGGGTGACAAAGAGACCCCCAATAAAACTGGCATCAAATAAAAAATTTACAAGGGAGTCTAATTCAAGGTACGGAAGTTATGACATGACTAAAGTTTTTGTTGTACTATTATATAATTTATTCCAGAATATTATGTCAAATGATAAATTGCTGAATTATTTCATATTCAGGACATCTACATGGATGCAGCAGGAACGTATCATGCAGCGACACAATTGTCTCAATGAACTGTACGATATCTACGGATCAATGCCTCTTCGAAGGTCATCTATAAAGATGGACCCAATTTTATTTCGTGACCCCGTTAGTAATTTACGAAAAAAATATCGACAGCTAGAACTATAAAATACTATAAAAAACTAATAAAATGAATGTGTCAAAAATAAATAGTTTATTTTTAGACGTTCGTTTCGTGTTTTTAATTAGCATAATATTGTTAACATCGATTATCAAGTATCATCACAATACATTGTATATATGATGTCGAAGGAGTAAAAAGAAAACTTCATGAAACAAACATGAAGACTATTGAAGACATGAAAACTGGGACGCCAATCTGTGCGAGATTTGCCCACTTTGTCGCATTGTGCGTTAACTTGTTAAGTTTTCGGCAATTAAAAATGCAACTTTTACAAAATTTTTTTTCTTACACTTTTTCTCGTATATGATTCAAGAACATTCTCTTTGAGTGCAATGATAATCATAAGAAACTGACCCCAAAGGGGGCTAAAGTATCGCGCGGTTTTGAGGTCGGCGACGCACAATTCTGTGAGTATGGTTTTTCTTGGATTTCATTCAAATTGACGGATAGATAAATTCGCAAATATATGAAAATTTAAAAATACACTTGAAAGACTAATTTTTGAATATAAATGCTATAAAATTATGGTTTCATTACAAAACCTTACAACATATTGTACCTCATGCACATATAAAAGTAGTTAACATCCTTGTTTTGATTAGTGATTACAAATTACAATCCAGCAGATCCTTTTATGCATAATTTAAGAGTGTTTCGAAATATCATTTGATTGAGCCCGGTATGTCAGCCATTGTAAAATATTTAGGTTTCATATTGGGAGAGGAAGTGAAGCCAGACGAGTCCAACCGAATGACTAAAACTGTGATCTCACCTCAACAACCCCTTCTTTTTAGCTTGGGAGTGTTGGTAAAAAATACATACCGTATATACGCATATATAATATTTACATGAGATTGAACTATATATATGTGAAAACTGTTTACTTTACACAACTAAAACCCCACAAAACCTTCCGTTCGTCGGTCGGATTGTATTTTGTGTGTATGCACTAATGCCAGAGAGAGATCCCCTTTCTTTTGGCTGCTATTCTATTCTCTGTGATCTCCTTCAGCCTCTTCTATACTATAGTAAATTGAGGTTTGGTTTGGCTGATGAGTCGAACGACAAGTATTTAACTATTTTTCAGAAATTGATTACTAACACCACCACACCAAAACTCATTCATTAGTCTTTCTTTTATAGAGTTTTCATTCATTACGTGAGGAAAAACTCTTTTTTATTTGTGTACATTTGTTTGTGAGAACTTTCTTTTAAACCGAAAATAAAAAAAACAACAAGAAATAAACGAATCGAACGATACAGTAATTGAAACAGATGCAGAGGCTGTACAATTAACAGGTATGTTCATATTCAGTTAACATTAAGACCAGTAGTAGACCATATTAAAAAAGTTTCCCAAGGATTAAAGTTAATTTTAACATTTATTTCTGAACATCCAATAATTAAATTTGTAACATAAAGTAGAAATCAGTAGAAAATAAAAATCTGTAAAAATAAAAATTGCCGACATATGAGTCATGACTTAATGACATAATAATTTTCCTTTATTCATATAGCACAACGGACTCTGTTTCTGTCGAACTTGGTTTTTAGCACTTGGTTTTTTGACAAAAATATTTGCTAAAAGATAAACCATGGCGTACCAAATGCATGGATCGGCTAATGTGTCGAGATCAAGTAAGAAGAAGATTTTGAAAATTAAAAATTTGAAAGTAGCTATTTTCCAAAATGATATGACATTATATATTTGTGATACTCTTTATAGATAAAGAAGCAGATACCATTATGTGGCAACAAGGGGGATATGGGGTCATGGATTCTGGAGTGCATTCCGGTGCCACAACTGGAGCCCATTCCGTGCGAGAGGAAGAGCTTGATGATCCACTCCTCTTTGACCTAGACTCACAAGGATACACTGGTTTTACGCCAGACCAAGTTGATGGTATGGATTTTTCCATTGTTCTTTATAAATCAAATCGATTATAAGAATAAAAATTTAAATCAAATGCCTCTTTTAGAAATGAATACAGAATTAAATGTAACAAGATCTCAACGAGTAAGAGCTGCCATGTTTCCTGAAACTTTGGATGAAGGAGTTGAAATACCATCCACACAATTCGATCCTTCACAGCCCACTGCCGTACAACGATTGGCAGAACCATCACAAATGTTGAAACATGCTGTCGTCAATTTGATCAATTATCAAGTACGAAACATTTTCTTTTGTTTCTTTTTCTTAGAACCGGAATACGTTTAATGATTTCTGTATTTCGTAGGACGATGCTGATCTCGCAACACGAGCGATACCAGAGTTAATAAAATTACTTAATGATGAAGATCAAGTTGTAGTGTCACAAGCCGCAATGATGGTCCATCAGCTCAGTAAAAAAGAAGCTTCGAGACATGCTATTATGAACTCTCCACAAATGGTAGCCGCTTTGGTTCGCGCAATATCCAGCTCTAATGATTTGGAAACCACAAAAGGAGCAGTTGGGACTTTACATAATTTGTCACATCACAGACAAGGATTGTTGGCGATATTCAAAAGCGGAGGGATTCCAGCTTTAGTAAAGTTATTGAGTTCTCCAGTTGAAGCTGTACTTTTCTACGCTATAACCACACTTCATAATCTTCTTCTTCATCAAGAAGGTATATATATATATAACAACAGAGAATTTGCCAATAATATGATTTATTGCACTATGAAATTTACTGAAAGTGGTATCTTTTTTATTTAGGTTCAAAAATGGCAGTTCGATTAGCAGGGGGTCTTCAAAAAATGGTCTCGTTATTGCAGAGAAATAATGTAAAATTCCTTGCAATTGTAACAGACTGTCTTCAAATTCTTGCATACGGCAACCAAGAAAGCAAGTTAATAATTTTGGCATCACAAGGGCCAATTGAATTAGTGAGAATTATGCGGTCGTACGACTATGAGAAGTTGTTGTGGACCACTTCAAGAGTTCTAAAGGGTATACATTTTTTAAATTTAATTCTTATGACGGTGAATTTAATTTAGATTTTAAATTCCTCTTTACTTCATAGTTTTAAGCGTGTGTAGCAGCAATAAGCCAGCAATTGTGGAAGCTGGCGGTATGCAAGCTCTTGCCATTCATTTGGGACATCCATCACAACGATTAGTGTTGAATTGCTTGTGGACACTACGAAACTTGTCCGATGCTGCAACAAAAGTGGTGAGTTTTGTTTTGTAATTTTGGTGTATATATATATATATATGTTAATGAATTTTGTTCAAATTTTATGCAGGATGGACTCGAGGGTCTTTTACAAAGTTTGGTTGCATTATTATCTTCTGAGGACGGAAACATTGTTACTTGCGCTGCCGGAATCCTGTCTAATTTAACTTGCAACAACCAGAGAAACAAAGTTGTAGTTTGTCAACTAAACGGCATTGAAGCGCTTGTCCGTACTGTCAGGGCCGCTGGAGAACGTGAAGGTCAGTATAAATTATAATTATAAATAACAACTAATGATAACATAATTCATTTTCAATTATCCAAATAGAAATTACTGAGCCAGCTGTCTGTGCACTCAGACACCTAACATCTCGACACCCAGAATGTGAAATGGCACAAAATACTTCTCGTAAGTTATTATTGGAAATTGGAAATTCTTGTTGTAATCCAACTTTGAACGTTTTTATGAACAGGATTGTGTTATGGAATTCCTGTGGTCGTAAAGCTGATGCAGCCACCTTCAAGATGGCCTTTGATCAAAGCAGTGATTGGTCTTATTCGAAATCTGGCACTATGTCCAGCTAACCATACACCGCTTCGAGAAAATGGTGCAATAGCACGGTTGGTACATTTACTGATGAGAGCTTATCAGGATTCACAACGTCGAACATCTGTCTCAAGTGGTGGTAGTTCGGCAATATATCCTGACGGTGTTCGCATGGAAGAAATTGTAGAAGGCACTGTTGGGGCTTTGCATATTTTGGCTCGCGAAGCGCACAACAGAGCTCAAGTTCGTGGCATGAATGTCATATCCATCTTTGTGCAGGTACGTTTTTCATTTTAAAAGTTTAAAAGTGGGTCAGATTAATTCGAATACTTAAGACAAGTTGAACTTATGTTTTAGCATAGGTTTGCCCAAAGTTTATATTGATCAGAAATCAATAAGTAATGAACAAATTAAAACTAATTTTCAGCTGCTTTATCACGAATTGGAAAATATCCAACGAGTTGCTGCAGGAGTTCTTTGTGAATTGGCAGCGGACAAAGAGGGGGCCGACATGATTGAACGGGAAGGAGCAACTGCACCATTGACAGAACTTTTACATTCAAGAAATGAAGGCGTTGCAACATATGCTGCAGCAATTCTTTTCCGCATGTCTGAAGATAAACCACCAGACTATAAAAAACGTTTATCAATGGAACTGACCAATTCCTTGTTTGATCGTGAGTCTATGTGGGGTCATGAGATGGGTGCAGCTCCTCCAGATTTCCAGGTAGAACTTTGGGACACGGCTAATTAATGTGATTTTTTTAAAAAAAAAGCCTATTTTCTACAAACAATAATTTACTGTTTTAAATCACATTTCCACTTGAAATTTTATACTCGTTGAATTATCTATATATGCATGGTATTATGTTTTTGCGTTCTGCATGAAAATTTAACGGCTTTGTTTTGGCATGATTAACCCTTTTGTTTGTTTATTTGCTCTAGTCTTTTGATATTATTTAAATAGGACATTCTTTCGCCTGACCAAGTATTTGATTCGCCAATGATATTTTCTGGCTCCAATCAACCCTCAATTCCCAGTAATTATAAAGGTTTGTTCATTTATATTTTAAGTTTATTTATTTTAATTTTAAAGATTACTCGTTGGCACCATTCATTTCCCACAGTATGCTTTTGTCTTGTTTTATCTTAAATTTTTATTGTAATGATGGGAATAGGATTTGGGGATGCTGGAATGATGGACTTCAATTTCGACGCAATGGACATAGACTCCGGCTATGAACAAAACCAAGTTCCACCACAACCTCCGGCAGACGGAAATCAAGATGCAGCTTGGTATGACACCGACTTGTAAATATATAGACGACTATTTCACTATAACAGGAAACCTATTTATACTAGAGATTTTTTTTTGTTTTTATTAATACAATCTATTTGTGTGCCACAACAAAACGTCATTCCGATTTTCCGTTCAGTATCGTCATTAAAGATTGTGACATTTAATCAATCAATATTTTGCAATCATTATTCGTCCTTATTAAAATATCATTGTACAAATTCTGGCTTGTCTTCCGTCGATATTTATTCGTAGTTTCATTCGTTTTTTATAAGTTATTTTATTAAAAAGTGATTCTGAATACTTAAACACATACAGATATAAAATGCCATTTTGTATCTACAAAAACTATTATGGTTCCTGTAAACTCAAGTTTTTATCTAATAATTTTAAATTTAATAGATTTTGTACTACTTTTAGAATGGTGTAGATATCAGAAAATTGACGTATTGATAAATTTCTCTACTTCTTGACATAAAATTTACTTTATGCTAATACTAAAAGAAATTCTTTGTTAGTAATAGTAATACATTTGTAAGGAAATAAAATTCGACATCTGTAATCGCTGATTGTACTTGATTTATTTTTCATTCATTTTATAAAAACCATAAATACACTTTTGGTATAAGAAATAAGATGCTAATTAACAATCAGCCGAAATGCAAAAATGATATTGAATTGAGCAGTTTGGCTTTTTTGGTTGGTGAAATATACTATTCATCGGTACTGGGAATCAAAAGGAAAAGTGTGGGTTACGTTATTGAGGTTTGACTGCTACATCCAGATTATGTACTGAAAATAGGTTAACAGGTTAATATATAAGGTGTTCATGCTGGCAGGGAATTTTTCGTAAGGAGAAACTTACTTTTGTGGAGGGGGGCCGAAAATATTACCACTTTGTTTGGAAACTGCTCTGGAGGGGGCAAATCCCAAAATCTTTTGGACATTCTAAAAACAGAATTATTGATTATAAAAATATTTTTTATATCCTTACAGAAGAAATAAATTGAACCAACTTGACGAATGGCCATGGTACAAAGAATGTAAAGAAAAATGAAGGAGCAGTCGGTATAGTCCTGTCCAGGAAGATTTCGATGAGAAATTCCTTGAAGAAATCCAATAGGTACAAAGGGCAACTTGGCGACAATCCTTCCATCAAAACTAAAATCACAAATTAAATAATTTGTTTACATATATAACGGGATAATTTAAATATAAAGGACATTACATTGAGTTAAAAATGCTGAGCAATGCTGTGAAAACAATTCCAATAGCCAACATGGACCTCATTTTAAAAAGTGACAAGTCTCTGGTATTTGTCTTTAGTTTTTCTTCCTCTCGTTCCAACTTTTTCTTGCTGTTTTTCAACATGACGGACTCACTGGTTGTCTCTTTTCTCTTTTCCACTATTTGTTAACAAGATTTAAAGATTTACATTAAATTAAATATCAAACAAACATAATAATACAAATATACTTACATTTTTTGCACTGCCTTTCCACTTCAGCCTTTAATTTTTGGTACTTTTCAGTTCTGTACACCATCAACCATGTCAAGCCTGGAAATTGATGAATGTTTTAAAAAAATAAAGTAATTCGTTCTCAAAAAAAAATCTTAGTTAACTACAGAAATATACGAAATAGAAAAATGTTTTATAGTAAGTTTCTTACCTTCTCCGAAAAACGCGGTGACCACCGATATGAACAAGATAAGTAACGTATCTGACCACATGTTGTTGATGTTAATTATCTTTTTAATTAATTTCCGTTGAGTTGAGATCAGCTTCAGCTATTGGCGGAGATCCAATTAAATTCTTATGTATGATATTCAAGTTGAAGATATTCTAATTATTTCAATTTGTATCCATTCGTAAATAATTCAGCAAATTAATTGTCTAATTATTATTTTAATAACCACTTTAATTTCAAGCATACATCAGACGATGATGATCCACACTAATTAATAATTTATTGTGTTTCTTAATTGAAGTGTCGGTGTTTAAATTTTGTACATTTTCTGCACTCAATGTCTCGCTCGATGTGAGAATTCCATTTCAGTTGTAAGTAAAGTCAGTGACATTTGGCAGATTTCATGGGCAAATTGAGAATGTGAGACAAAAATTACATTTTTCTTCATTTTTTTATCAATATCGTTGTTTTAATTTACAACAGGCCATTAGAGCTTTTTAATGAAATTTCCAATCTATTTAGATTTAACCGTATTATTTAGAATTCTACAATTTATTGCACATTAAAAAGTAAATTGCATTTCATTCATGAAATCAACGTTCAAAAAAGTATTATACGCATTGAATTAGAATTTTGTTCATTTTAAAATGCATAATATTAAATAATGTATAATGCACTGGATAATCTTTGATTATCACTGATAATACATAATATTACATTTAGTTTAGATTACAGTTTACATAGAGAACTTTAATATGACACGATGAGGTTTTTACTTTTACCTGAGAACTACATTTGATATTGATAGTAGTAGTTTAGTAGTTTTTAACGTAACATAGAGCAAGTTGAGTTCACCTGTCTCAAATTATTCTATTCAATCGCATTCAGAGATCTCTCGTATTTGAGAATTAGTCAAAGGTATACAGAAAAGTAGGTATGATATGAATATGAAGGTGGTGACGAGTCATTTAAGCCCCTCTCACCTGTTGTTCGTTGTGTTACCCTCCTTCTTTATCCCATCCACTCTACAACCACAAACATTCGATGACGATGATTCGACTTTTTCGTTCTTAAAATTAAGTTCTTACTGTTACTTGCTTATGACTATACGAGAAGGGCAGGTATTCCAGCCATTTCACAATACTATATGTTTACAATGGGCACGAAAGGGGTTTAGTTTTACTTTTAGAAATATCACACACAACAGCCACACACTCTGTAATTTCAGATAGTGTATTGTACGAATGTATTACTCTTATTATTATTAGAGTAGAAAAGGCGACAGCTCCAGAATTTCCTATATTTGTTGGCAGTTTGGTTTAATTTAGTTTACAGGCTATAATATTTCTACATTAGAGACTGGGACAAACAATAGAGACAGGATGTCAGCCACGTTAATTAGAATAGTCATTTAACATTATAGCATTTATATAAGCCAACCAAACCATTAGTAGCAGGTGCTTCACTATACTATATTATTCCATATTTTTAACCTGTCTATAATTGTATGATGAATTTTGATTATTTGGAAAAGGCTGAGAGTTAAGAGGGTGCGGTATATATTAGAAATAGTTTTACGTTTCTTATAACTATATAATTTTTCCAAGGGTTGATAATTTTTACAAGGTGTATCTTTTTTTTGAGAAAGAGAGAGTGTGTAAATTGTGATAGAATATGGATGAAGTAAACCGAAATAGTAATGGTCAAAGGGAGATTAGTTCACCCACAAATGGAAAGACCTGGGTACAATTCAATGAACATGAAGCTGAGAATTCGGAAACTCTGAGCAATGGTAATGATCAAGAGGGACATCATAATGTGAATCCTGCTGTTATTGAGCCCACAATTGAGATACAATCTCCAATCGGGATCAAATCATCTTTGCCATCTTCTCCCACAAATAAGGCTATTCATCATGCAGGAAATCTGCAAACCGTGGAACTACATAATTCCCTGGAAAACACCGTTGGCTCTAGTACAAATATAGCAAACAGTTCCATGGCTTCATCCAGTGCTAATGGAGGACGGAGGAATAACTCTGGATTCAGTATGATAAATTATATGATATAAAAATAATGATAACGAAGATGAATTCGAGTTGTTTGTTTATTTACATGGTTTAATTTCTGTGCTTTAGCAAATGGTGATGTAATTGTGTCAATCCTGCCGGTTAACACACGGTGGCCATGGATCACACCGGCATCATTCCGTGCTGAGCTTGTCCCCGAAGAATTGATGGTAGAAAACAATACAATAGATAAAAGGCGATGCTAATAATAGGAAACGTTGTAAAATTCATGAAATTTATTATATTGATGGATGTGTCTTGTCTTTTGTAGGCTCCGGGTTTAACATTAACTGTTGAAGAATATGTTCATGCAATGGAATTGCTCACATCGGATGTCCGTTTTAATGCTTACACGATCTGTTATAAAAGATTGCTTGCATCTTGGTTGAGTGCAGCCTTTTTTATACTTCTTATCATTTTGTTTTCGGGAGTAAAAGGAATTCATTTATTTGCACTGGGAATCTCATGGCTTATCATCAACGCAGCTGCAGTATTCTT
>JAQFZB010000096.1:0-33479 GCA_034695165.1 Desoria trispinata
GTTTTATCAGACGGACAGACTAAAGACGTGTGGGTTTGGTTTACACCCCTTGGTTACATTCGTTGTAACGGTTTATTGATTATTATACTGGTGGGATTTTGAACGTTTAAAAAGTTAAAATTTAGTTTTCTAAACGTGCTTTGGAAATTGAAGAGATCCTTGGCTAATAGCTAATAGTGTGAAGCTACTTTCCCCCAGTAAATACTAAGTTAGCATTGGCGAAGAGCTATTGCTTGGAGTGAAAAGTGCAGTTTTGCATAAATAAATTACTTGATGTTCCTCCCCTACCACTACTGCTTCTATCTTTTATCGTAGACACTGTGTTGCTCATGTAATTCCCCTTCATCTTAACTTTCTCCATATCTCTCATTGGTTCTCAATTATCCTCCGTAATTCATCCCAATTTGTCTGTTTTTCTCTCAATTTAGAAATGAAGCCAACTTCTACCTCATTGTAAGACACAAAAGTTCCTCCCATATATAATTAACGGCCTTTCTACTCAGTTTCTCAAGTGTCAACTAATTTCAGTAAATGTCTCATCCTCATATCATTATTGTACTTGACCCTAAAAACAGCTCCACACCTTTAATAAAAAAAATACTTCCCTCCTTTTCCTTATACTTATAAATCTTTTTGCCTATAGAAAGCAAAAGCCTGGTAGGATTGAAATGATAATACAGGAGAATTAGCATTTGTTTCACATATAAATTTATTAGCTTTAGCTATAGTATAATGTATACATAGTATTATAGTGGAGAAAGAGTTTATCGGATGGAAGATTATGCTCCTGGCCATGGAGTAAACTCAAGGATTATGCTAATCTCGAAATATCATTTTCCCTCTCATTCAGTAGTGTAACCTTTCTTTTCTGCCGTCTCATGTAATAGTGCCCTCCTCCCCTTAAATCTTTCTCCCAAGGAAAGTATTTCTCCCGTCCACTTTGTCCACTCAAAATCTTTAAATGGGACAAGTTGCTGCAAAAGGAGGGATCTTTTTATCCTTTTATTGTTGTCCCGGGAGTCTTTGTTCGGATTCACTGCAAATTTCTCTCAAGAGACAACATACACTGTGTACTGGGTGTGGCCTATCATATCTATCTTTTACGCACATTTCACTCAAATCGTAGTATTTTCCAATTTTAAAATAAATGCTAAAATTTATATTGTATCTGGGCTGGAATCCTTAATGAAATAAATACAATACAAAGATGTTTCAATAAATAGCGTTGCAGTGTTTTGGAGAAAGTTGGTGACAATATTTCTAGATCACTTTGTACATTCATAAAAGTACAGAAAAAAAGTAAAAGCACAACCCCTGAGTCAACATGTAGCATTACACTGTCGACAATACTTTCCTTCTGAATTGCTCCCATTTACTTTGAGCAAAACTTTTCTCTGGATAAACACAAGAAGCGAAGATTCAAAAATACATATTATGAGAAATTCTCATAACTCCATTTATCACATGAAATAACTCCCTTGGTCTTGCTTTGAATTATCGCCAAAACAACTTATAACTGCATCATAAATCCAGAGGGAAAATTTAAATTACATTTCGAATTTTCAAGTATCCCGCCTCAACTTCGTTTATTGCTTCAAGAGTTCCTTTATGGAAGAGACAAAAGATCTTTGAAATGTCCACAACAGTCGCATCTGGGAGACATCACCACAATAACAACTACAACTTACTACTATTACACTGAATCTTAAGATGCCATATAGAAGCAGGGTGCACGGAAAGATTTTATTGGCGCGAGATATGAAATATGACGCAGATAAAATCTAGTAATATTACCCAAGCCTTTGTATTCTAGTTTTAGTAATCAATAATCATCTTTCTCTTTCGCTTTATTTACTGCTTTTAGTGAAAACTATCTAAAAACTCAAAATGCTTTACCCTGTTCATGTTCATATATGTGTAGTAGTGCTGCTTGTACAGTTTGTGTAGTGATGATGAGTATTAGTGAAATAGCATTTTGGTAATTCGTTGATGAGAGTAAACACAACAAGAGGGGAAACTATTCCGCTAATTGCTCTCGTTTATTACTTTTAATTGCTCTCCCTTCATACCACTTTCACTAATACCATTACTTCTTACCCTCATATTATTATATCTCTTCATATACACCCACTGCACTTATTTCGACTTGAGTTTAAAATTGTTTCTTCTGAATATATATTATACTGTATTTCCTCGGTGTTCTCTCAATTGCATTCCCCCGCAATATTATAACAACTTGAGCAAACTTAAATCATCAAAGAAAATTTATTTTTAAAACGTGGAGTATTTACTTTACAAGGCTTAGATATTTATAGACGTTTACATTAAATTTCAAATGG
The DNA here is from genome assembly GCA_034695165.1 of Desoria trispinata. Lineage (NCBI taxonomy): Eukaryota > Metazoa > Arthropoda > Collembola > Entomobryomorpha > Isotomidae > Desoria > Desoria trispinata. The sequence goes on from JAQFZB010000096.1 coordinate 2,340, forward strand.
ATGACTGCTTGAATTTCTTTAGGGCATTATTAATAGCATACTTGAGTGTTTTTAACCTCATTTTTTGGCTCAACATTTATAGGTAGTATATTAGTATAGTATGTGTCAAATTTTATACTTTGAACTTAAACTATGAGATGATACACACACGGACGGACACGCGTGAGTCCATAGTCCTTGTTGAAAAAACATTAGCTTGGATGACTGTTCAAAAGGAAATGAAATCCAAATATTTGTCTATTAAACGACTTTCCCCTCTATTTTTTCTACATCATCCTTTGCAGAAATTTCTTTTGAGTTTTTACATCTTTTATTAAAAGGATCTCCTTGAACTTGTAATTTAAAAAATACTTACCTATATATAGGGCCTGATTAATTAAAAAATTAATTTAAATTAGGCAAGATTTTAATCCGGTAATGGTAATGAAATCCAAACTCTATCCCAAATAAATAATATGCTTTGTTGCTGAATTTCCCCATATAGAAAATAGTAATTGGAAAATTAGATTAAATAATTTAAATCCATATATTGGAGGACAGTTTTTGAGGATTTGGCAATTTGCTGACGTCAATCGATCACCAAACTAATGCTATCTGATTAACAGAGAAAAATTGCAAGGATATCTGACAACAACCTTCTACAAGGAAATGAAAGTAATTTTAAACTTATATTTTGGTTTTATAAGTAAGAAATGAGGACAGAGGCGGAAAAATCTTCATAGCAAAACTTAACTTTGAACTATTATAATTTTTTCCCATTGTGAAATAAAAGTTTTCCTGCTAGCCAGGAAACAATTATGTAGATTCTTATAGTATTCGTAGCTTAAACTAAACTAAATAACGTTGTTGAAGAAACTGTTGAATGGTTTCAAGTTGGAAAAGAAAGTTTTCACGTACGTGTATATAAAATCAATGTTTATAACTATTAAAACAACTTTTCAAAAAAAAATCAGAAAAAGTGAACTAGAAAATTAGATGGAATATTTTAAAATTCTCACAAATGTATAAAATGGAATAAAGTGCTGTGAAACTACAAAAGTGTCTAGGGATTATTATCTAGCTCGCGGGAGAACTAAATAAAAATGCCATCACAATTTGTATGGAAATCCTTTGGTAGATTCACCTACTGGTCAGAATGTTTATGGTTGACCCCATTGACCTTTAGTGGAGAACGTCGAGAATTTAAGAGGATTTCTTTTTGTGGTTCAAATCTTTTAATTTGGTACATTTGTTCATCCTTAGTTCTTTTTACTGGGGGATTTATGGGGGTACTTTTATTCACAAAACTATTTAAAAGTACCAAAGGAAATTATTATGATTTAAGTATTTTAGAATTAGTATTTTGTGCACTTTATGCATTGACTTCTTTACTTATACTTGTACTCGTACATATGTCTCTTGTATTTGGATCTCAATTAGCGGAAGCTCTTAATCAACTCATCACTCTTGATAAAGCACTTAAAAGATGTAAGATATAAATAAAAAAATATTTTATGAGATTTTAGCTCCATTTCTTGGATTTTCAATTTAAAAATAATTGAAACCCTAATTTACAGGGGGTTTTGATATAACGACAGAAATTGATTCCGTTGGAATTTTCATGCACATTTATCTAATGATCTCCAACTTAATACCTGTGCTATTATCAATATTTGGTGTCTACGAGAATATTGACGTTTTATTCCTGTTTTTAACAAAATTTGTAAACGTCAATATTCAACCCCGTTCAATTCCATTGACATGTATTCGTTTCCTCTGTTCTTTAATAACAGTAACTGAAATATGGAAACAAATTGGTTTCTTTTCGCTATCATCTCTTCTTGCACTACAAATTGTGACAAAGGTTCTACAAGTCAAGGCACTTGCACCCCGTAAACTACAATATAAGCCAATCATCATAGGGAGGGGAAAACATAAATGGAGGAAATTATACTTTCATTGGTGCTTCTATCAAGCCTTTACAATTTATAGGAGACTGCAAATTATAATTTATGCGGGTAATTGCACTATTAATATCCATTAATTATATTTGGGCATATTTGTCATTATTGTCTTTTGTAGGTTTAAATCCCACATTGGTCTTCTTCTTCCCGTATGTCATGGCTCTAGGTCTATTACTTTGCATACTCTGTGATTGTACAACAATTACACTTCATTCTAAAATAGAAAGTGCTTTATTGATTGTAATGCCGGCAATTAGTTTTGGTGTCAAATTCATCATTCTCACCGTTCTCCCAACAGCCTGCGCTGTAAATGACAAAGCTTTACATTTCATCTCAGAATGGCGTCAAGTTACACAAGTTTTAAAAAGTCAAATATCCCGCAAGAAATTACGATCACTACCTCCACTTAGATTCTACGTTGGATCTTTATTTCATTGTAAACGGTCTACAAAAACTACTTATTTTAGTGTTATAATGTACTATACAATTACTGCTGTAATATCTTTTAAATAGGGCGGGAGAGTATTTTCATAGTTTAGTGTATGTATGTTAGATAAAAGGGTAACTATCTTGTGGTTTAATTATAGTGCGGGATTTTCAAAGTATGACGCATAATTAATCTCTGACAAGGTAATGAACAAATGTTATGATATAATTTGAAGCCTCATGTTGTGTCTGTTTTGTTTTTGTGTTGTTTGTTATTTTGGTGGAGAAGTAATTGAGAGAAAATAGTATGAAATTAAATAGTTAGTGTTCTGGTCTGTAATTTGGATAGTTTCTGGTTGATGCGGTTGAGTGGGGGATGCGTGACCTCACGCGTTTCCTTTCTCATTCTATTCTGCTGTTTATTTGTGAGAAACTTTCTCTTTTTATCTTTGAACAGATGCCCCGTATGAATTTTTACGATTACCCAGTTTTTTATTACTGCTCTCCCTTTCCCTTCTTGTACATAACATATCTCTCCCATCATCTCTCTTCTGCTGAACTCCTTTCTCACATCCCACATACATATATATGTGAAGATGAAATGGGAAGACATGGCCTTTGTCCCACTTTCACATACAGACAGTTACATACACTGGAGAACTGGAACTCCAAACCAAAGTCAACGTCTCGTATTTTAAAAGGATTTCTACAATTCCATTCCTTTCATTCATAATGTATTAAAATGTATTCTCACGCTTTCATGAAGCTTCTCATGAATTTCCATCCAAAACTCTCCATTAAGTTGGCCAAAATGGAATGAAACAGTAGCAAAATGTGATAAACCTTTCTATTTCCTCCTTAATGTGTCTTGTATACAAATCTCTCGCTTTTGTTTTCAACAATTGAAAATTAGCATTCATATTCATGATTCATGGTATTGTTCATTGTTGTTTCTTATTTGCTTTAAATTCTTATATTTTCTTTATAATTGATCATTATTTACACTATGTCATCTCAATAATAATTGTAAATTAATGATGACAGGGTCCGCATGTCGTCCAATCGATTAATAATATAGTAAATATAGAATACATTTTAAAATTGTAAAATTAGCGTGTCTCACATTGTACCGGCATGAAAGAAATATCATATTTTTATTTTTATAGTGAGAAGAATAGCAGAGTAACCTCTATACTTCTGTACATAAGGGAATGTAATAAAAGGAAGCTAAAATTGTGAAGAGAAAGCCGTTGTGTTTCGGTACGACCCAGTTTTCTCTTTTGGACTCGTAAAAACGTCGGTCGGAGAGAATCGAGTGGTAAATTCCAAAGAGTTCACATTAGATCACAACTCCCCTATATTATTCCTCTTGCTATCAAATATTAGAACAAATATCTCATTCTCACTTCCTTTATTTCATATTTTGTCGCAGTTTCTCTCTATCTTTTTACTTTAAGCTTTGAAAGTCCTACAAAATGCTCTATGACTTTCATTCACTTATGGTAACATGAAGATAATTAAGCTATGGAAGTTTTTTGAGTTTGACAACAGAAAACATTTACCCGGTAGTTTTAAAATTTAACGCTTTCAAAAGGAAGTTTAGAGAAAGCCTCTTCCACAATAATCCCACTGTAAATTCTCTTCAAAAGAATGAATAAATTAGCAAATGATTCCAAAAGTGGCTTAATTGCCTCTTGAGAAAGGATTTAACGACTTGGATCAATTCCCCGTTGGCACTTGGCGGTTCATTGGGGCGTCAATTTAATCCTCAATGGAACAAAATTCAAACTTCACGCCATTGAGTTTTCATTGTTGAAATAATTTTTCCTTGTTTTTATTCATGAATGAATGAACATCAGCTATAGCAGTTCTTGTTCTATGAAAAGAAATGGAAAAACGATTCAATGGACTCGATTTATTCTTCAATGAGCAGCAAATAGTACAAATACACGGAAGGAGAAAATTATTCACTTCAGTTATTAATCATAAAGAGTGGGAAACTCTATTTAAAAATTAGTGTATTCCAATATTTCCAACTATGCCTCGTTCCGTTTTTTATTTCCATGCATAGAAGCAGAAAATATATAGGAAATTTCTGCTCAAATTGCATAAGAGGATGCCAGAGTTCAAAGTTCCAATTTCAAAGTGTAATGTGACTAGACATAGGTAGATACATACATGCACATACATAATATGAAATTTAAATGCAGAGTGTAAAAAGGAGGAAGTGAGGTGAGAGGAATTAGTGGGCAAATTAATTCCTGTCACATACGTTTCAAATGGAGTGTGAAGATTTTTACGACATTAGAAGAGAACGCTGTGCTCTGTGCTATTGCTGTGCCTGTACTACTACAGCTTTTACTTTATTCAGGTGGGCTGGAGGGAGTTTACCCAATTTCCCATTCTCAAATACAACCATGCATAGCATAATCAGACTTCTTACAACTGAAAGTCAAAACGTCAAATTTACACTGGAATAATTATCGCTACACTGATTTCTACAAAGCATACAATACAACTTCATGACCAAAAAGGATTTTACTTTGAGATCTAGTCATCGATTGTTTTCTATCGTACCTTTGAAATGTTTGGGGATTAAAATATATTTTACCTCAAATTAAAGTCTTGTAGTTAAACAAAGCATTTCAATTATTATATAAGCAGAATTAGGGGAAACCTACATTAAACAAAGTATTAGTTTAAACTTTTAATTGTGTTTCATGTTTAATGAAAATGTGTTTGAATAGTGTAATTTTGGTTTCTATGGTCCATTTTTTTTCAACTGGCAGACTTTTTAAAACGCGTACCGTAACCATTAGGGATCGTTTTAACAAGTCTACCAGTTGATAACAAATGAACTATAATTAAGTTTTTTAGCCTTTTCTCCCTAACCATAACCACAGACATGTCTAGTATTGTCGGATGCTATTTGCAATGTAATGAATAAATAGTGTCACTTTCTCCTGCCCCTGACTCTGGTTTTAATTTTAAAGTGTAAGTGTGTGGTATTAAAATAGTAACAATACTATTAGGGACAGGATGTTATGTTGGCTTCTCCTTGAACTAAATACGAAACTTTAATCCACAAAGCTTTATTTTCATGCTAGGGAAAGTTGAATCTGAAAAGTACTTTCTCTCACACTTGAATAAAATTCTTCTCGTAATTTACATTTGTAAGTTGATAACATTAAGTTTAATTTAAAAAATTCCAAACTAAACGTTTATTGTGTAGCAGTATAGTAGCACAGTAGCACAGTAGCAGCAGCATAGTAGTTGTAGGATGAAGCAGAGAGCTTTTGAAGTAACATCATTGTAAATCCTTTGAACTTTGTAACTTTGAGAGTTGAAGTGCTCATTGAGTTTGATTAGGTATAAAATTCCCCCAACGGAAAAAAGCTCTACTGCTGAGCTCCTTATTCCTCCATTCTGGATAGCGTATTGTACTGTACACTGCTGTGTATACTATAGAGAGTGAAAGCAGTACTATATAGGGCTATATGATGGTAGGGACATAGACACAGGGAGTGCAGATAAATTCAGAGTGAATTGAAATAGTTTCGTGGATTAAAAAGTAAGAGAGCAAGATTGGAGAAAGTTAGAATTGTCAATTCTACTAACCCACGGATTTATCGCACTCGTTTTATTTTTATCCAACCAACTTATCCCATAAACAACAGCCAAACATGTACATTTTAAATGCAACAATCGTTTCTACCATTTTCATTTCGTTTCTTTCATTTTCATTCTACAAAGCTAAAAACCCCTAAACCTAAAGGAAAAGAGAGCGAGTTGTGTATTTTTATTTCTACCGCCAAAGAAGTGGAAAATTTAATTTAATTTTACCAATTTCTACCAACTGAATTCAACCCACAGACATAAGTATATAAGAGATCAATTTCTATCCTGCACTTTCAACTTTCTCCTAAAGAATGTTGTCTTCTTCTGTAGTTCCCCCTTCATTCTACCAATATCATCTTATTACATCATAATTTATGTGTATTGCATTCTTTATACTCATTTTAACTCAAATTCTTGCATTTATTCTACCCTCGCGCAATAGCAATAGACTTCAAACTACTTTCCCCTTGAAATGGAATGGATGGAACTACATCGTTTGAAGAAAGTATACTATAGAGTAAATGCATGCACCAAACATAATAATAATAATAGAATAGCATAGCAGCATCAGAACTATTCAGTCGTTAATGGAGGAAGGAAAAAGTCATTGGGTGAATTATTTCAAAGTTTTGAAATCACGCTAATGATCTATCTTTCTCTGAGCGCCAATTTATCCCTAAATTGCTCTCTTTCTCTCTATTCAATTCATTGTCGCACTTTCTCTCTCTTTATCTTCTAATCTTCTTTAAACGTCCCATAAATCCCTCTTTTAGAATCCATTGACATTCAAATAGTTCAACAAGCAGCAAAAAACTACATCCTTTTATTTCCTCATTTACTTTTTTTAGAACCAGCAAAGAATATCGCATAGACAATGGCACAATACGATAATACAATTTAGGGATTATCTGTACCAGCAAGCAATTATTAATTTTACTACATGAAAATGTAAATATATACTGCTGAAAGAAAGCTGCTTTTTATTTTGTAGCATGCATATATATAGCTACAATATTATCAACATAATAATTATATTGGAATCTCTATCAAAAACGCTTTCGTGTTTCTAATAATCACTATAATTGGGGAATGATTGGATTGGAATGCATACTTCAATCGATTCATTTGAAGAATATACAACGCACAAACTTTGTACAAAAGGACACAAACCAAAAAGAAATGCAGAGCATTATATGTCTAATGCATTGAAAGTGTTTGCTAGAAACAATTAAAGATATTGATCGCTGCTGTAAATAATTGACGTATATGTAGTGTGATGTGAAATAATGAACAATAATGACCTAAATAGTTCCACGAATTGCAACAAGGATGCTATACATGATAGGAATATAATGTAGTGACGACTGAATGTGTGATCTTCCATTGCTCATTTTGCTAACAGGTATATATATGTAGGTTATAGGTATCTGGTGTAGTACAAGGATAAGGTGGTTGGTTGGTGTGGACATCAAAGAATTGTGAGTGAAAGTGACTTTCACTCAAATGCACTTTCTCTCTCACACTAATTCAATCTATTGATCCGCACCATTCAGTTAATTTAGCAGCAGCAGCAGCATAGCAGTGGTCTCTGTCTCTATACGTCCATTAAGTAACATGGGGTGCATAGGTATATATAGCTAGTGGCACAGAAACACAGACAAGCTATATTTTACTTTTTCAGAAAGGCAAAAAGAATTCCCTTTTCCCTTCCGTTTAAAATTGTTCTGGGAAACAGTTCAATTTTCATCGTAAACCAAACAAAGTAGTGTTGACATATCTAGAATGTAAACATTATTAACATTGCAAAATTTACAAATATTGTCAATATTTTGAAAGGGATCCGCACTATTTCAAAGTGATAAAGTTGTTTTAAGACAAAAAAACAAGGATGGGTCTGTAAAGTTTGTGACATTAAAAGTTTTCTATATTTCAAATATTATGTATTTGTGCTTTGTTCTTGTTTTATTAAATGTTTGTAAACTCTAATTTCTATAAATATTTGTTATGTTTTGTTTAAACTTTTCAAGGGAAATCTGTTTTTCTACGTTTATGTAATTATTTACAATACAATATTGATATAATTTCACTCATTGCGATTGAAATTCAATTGAAATTAGAATTAGATTTTACTTTCACTTACAGGAAACATATCCCTCCCATAATTTAAATGAATTGACCTACTTTTACAATAGGAATACTTATTTACTATCCAATTAATTCCAAATCCATTAAATCCGAATTGATCCTAAAAATAACTTTTCCTATTTCCAGATTTCAATTAGAGATTTTCCAACACAATCAGTATAAAGTATTGTACAATATGAATAAATAAACCTTCACCATCGCCTGTCTATATCCTTACGCTCTGCTTTCTATTTAAATCCTCCTAAATTGTAATTAGTTGATTATTTGTGTTATTGACGTCGGACATGCTAATCCCATTTCTTAATTTGATATTTTATCCTCGATAATACACTGCTACTGCTACTGTTGGAGGCATATACGGTCTACTATGTAATCTGTGTGCATCACTTATACACTCATTGTATTCTGTTCTATATGGTTTCGATTTCCTTTAAATCCATGAGATAAAATCCGACATTAATCTAATTAATGATATAAATTAGTGTACACGCGGTCTCTGTCACTTGTAATTACATGGGACACAGAACGTTTAATCAACTAGTACTTATATATTCTCATGGGAAGTAATCAGTGGTGGACACATGTGCACATTATAACCTCTTTCATTTTTAATTACTTAATTTACCTTTGTATTGGCTCAGCACGTTGGATCCTTAATTTTTTATTGACCTCCCTTTTATCTCATTCCACTGCAATGCAATGAACCTTTTCTTCTCATATGTAGAATAGAATGGTAGGATTTTTAATTGTTTTCTATTATGTTGATTTATTATTTGAAATATTAAGACATCAGTCGATCGATTTAAAAGCGAACAGCTCAGGTGAATCTATTGGGCAGTTTCTGTACCCCTATTACAAGTTCTATATACTGGAATATTTCTATTTCTGGAATGTCAAAGTACGTTCAACGACACACGCTCGCAATATTAAGCACTTTGATTTAAATCCTAATATAGTTCTCAATGAAGATTCATATCACCTAAATAATTTCGCTACTTTTCCATTATATTTACCCATAGTCATAGTCTAGCCAAAAATTCGTTAATATTGTCTACGCTATGAGTTAAATTAAATTATGTAAATATTAAATTTAAATGAATGTGACAATTTTAGAACAAAATTCCCCGGCCAATAGGAATATATATTAGTTCATTCTAACGGAATCATATTTCAAAAAACTGAATGAATTGTATACTTATACTTAGGCTTACAATATTTCATGCTTTTAAAATCTACTCTACTCCAGATGAAAATTTAAATCGATGCACATTTGTATCATTTTTCATATTCCATTTCCAAATTTAAAAAAATGCTTCCATGAAAATGTTCTAAAAAAATCTTGTAGATTAAAACGTCTAGATTTCATAACACAGCAGAATTCAAAGAATTCCCTTTGGACTGCCTTATTCTCTCTTTCGTTTCAAAAGTCTCTAACCTACTTCTTTCCTTCTCTTCTGTTCCATCCACATAATATTCTTTTATCAGTGGCCTCAAGCATTTAGTAATTTTATTTCCCAAATGATAAAATCCTTTCTGGAAATTCCGACACTATTTTCTTTAATAGTGATTGTGGTAGTGGTGGTGGTTGGTGATACTGGTTACTGTTTGGTCTGGTTGTGGAATATCTTGTTATTTATTGTGTGGCTTCTTAGCGAGTGTCCCGCAGATAAGCGTAATTAGAACGGATAAGCTTCTCTTCTTCTCTAATGATGTACGATAAGAATTGTACAGTCTCTGTTGGGGACATTTCTACGAAAGTGAAAGTAAAATCCAGGCGAATAAAGAATGGCAGAAGACTATAGTTTAAGTATTCCTTTCTGTTTGATTTTGTGCTTGAAGAGCACCCTACACCTATATCAAAGGGTTCATCATTTACGTACCTATAACATAAGAGGTACTTGAATATTTTACTTTTACTTTTACTTCATACGATTAGGATAAAGCATAATTTAAAATTCTCAATGAAAGTACTAACTTTGGCTTTGGAACATATTTCCCTATTGTAATCATAATGATTTATTATGTTGAAAAATACATGATTTCATTCATCCAACATCGTTAAAATCATATTGTCAATAAGCAGCCCCAATGTTTATTGTTCTGTTTGAGTATGAATTGAACAAAAAGCTAGTACTTTGTGAACCCTTTATATTTATGGAATGGTATCCCTGCAAAGAGTTCGCAGTTCCCTGCTATTACTACATCTAGTACTTCTACCACTTCTGTTATGTTGGTGAATGGGCATTGAGGAAATGAGGTTAACTGTGTGTCTTCTTGTCTTGTCGTCGTCTAGAATGGAGAGCCGGGTATCGATCTCCATCCAAAAATCTCAAAAGATTCACCACCCACCATTCACCGTAGTATATACCGCCAACCACATAGGCATACAGACATACAGACATGGGCCGATATATACCACCTTGTAAAAAGCTCAACAGTTAAAGGAATTAAAAATTTATTCATTATTCTTCACTTTTAAGTGATTTCTCTCTTTTCCCATAAGAGTCATTAATAGTGGTCTGGAGTGGCTGATGGACTACTATGTAGCAGTAAAGTATAGAAAAGGAGAAAACTTTCTCCAATTGATTGACAGTTGGTTCTTTGCTTGTTTGTCCGTCGATGGAGTTTTTGGAAGGAGAGCAAATCTCCAAATCTGGGCTTCCTTTCAAGAAATCTCGACAACTTTCTCAAAGAGTTTCTTTTCCTTAAACTTCAATACTCAACTAAATACACATCCACCAGAAGAGGAAGAACTGAAAGAGATTTCAAAAGGTATTAGGGTTACGTGTATTTAATAAATCAAATACCAATAATACACTTTAATAATGACTTAATATTACTCGCTTTGTCTCCCCTCTGTTTTTTATCTGCGATTGTCAACGTCTACCTACTCAAACTATCGTCATATAACATTTCCTTGTCTAAAATCAACAATGAACTTGTTCATTTTTTGACAGTTGTCTTATTTCCCCAAAGTAAATATTTTAGCATAATATAATAGTAGTTAAACAAACATTTCTATTACAATTTCCCACAATTAAACTCATCTCTTCTTGTGGAGGAATGTCAATAAAAGCTTTATTTATTCCCGGTTGTGATTGCGCAACCTTTTATTTTATTCGTATACCCAAAGAATGTAAATAGTATATATAGTAATAGTAGTAGATATAGTAAAGTGGGATTTGAATGCACGGATGTTCGGATGGAAGTGAAAGGAAGGAAACCCGGTTGGATCCGTTCTTCTTCTTGAGGGATTTAAGATTTAAATTTTTCCTCTCTCCCTCCTTCGGAAGTTTAATCAGAGGATGATCAGTGAAGCAGGGAAAATCCCAGAAGCAATTTATTTGCCAAAAAGACATCTCCCATTAATTACACTATATATTCCACACATACGAACATTAAAAATGCGTTTTTGAATAACTACTTTTACTTTTACTGTAGTAAAGTATCCATCTTTCTATGTGCTTTGGCCCCTAATTCCAAATTAAGCATCCACAGATTCCTTACATAATGACACTTCAAAGAGAAACTTCAACTCTACTTCTTCTTTGCTGCTGAATTCACCATCCACGAGATGAAAGGATCTCTATAAGCTACATAACTATACTTTTGTATGTATATCGTACGCAATGATACGTACGTATAGTACTGTACTACAGGGTGGCCAAAAGTTTTAAATTTCCTTAGCCCTTAAAATCCCTAGAGAGTATATTACAACTACGAAAGAATCATTTTTCTTGAATAAAATATTTTGAGGAGTAATAAAAACATGGGGATATATGAGAGGTAATTTCACGAAGAGATTTATCATCTTTTCAAGATCACTTTTCTTTTCACTCTCATTTATCACTCCCTCAATTCTGACAGCTAGGAAAAATATATTTAAGTATATGTTATCTCCGTCTCCATTCAACATCTTCTCTGTTGTACTACATACTCATACTTGTATATATAGGGTTAACTACAACTACACGTAAAGTTTGGAATTCTCAGAAATAGACCCACTTTCACTATACGACTATATACTACTCTGTAAATAAATACCTTTCTTTTCTTCTTTTTCTGTCCATATACCTTTTACTTTTATACTTTTACGGTGCTATGTTTTGCAATTGACAAAAAACTTCAAAAACATTACGAAATCATGGTATCGTCATATCATCACTATAATACCAGATTATTAAGGCCATAGCCCTTGTGCTTTTAGACGGTACCAAAGTAATGCAAGATTGGGAGAATTATCTAAACTTAAAATCTACAGCACTAGAGAAGATGATAGTAATATGGAAAATCATGACGTAAGAAAAGAAGATTTAACCCAACATTTGACATTACAGCAAAATGGAACTTTCCATATGCAAAGCTATTGCTTCTTCGTATGAATACAAAACTGTTTTATAACACATGTCATTTTGATTTTATCTCTTTATATTCCTGGTTTTATCATCACGTAACATCGCACGTATGATTGGAATTATGCATTGAAAATCTTATTGCCTCATGCATACAAAAACTCTGTCACAAGGTCAAAAAGGGGTCAAAAAGGTTTGAATTAATTGCAAGGTTTGCAGATTCTCTTATGATAGTAATAGAAAGAGAAAGATATGAAAAATGCATAATCATGGATTTGCATATGCCATCTGCCACTACCACTACTAACGTATTATCATCACCACGGACCACGAACAAAAGAATGGCATAGCAAATTATACTCTTAGCACATAATAATGATATTCGTTTTGTCCCTTTCAGATCGCTTATCAGTTTATGTGTTCCTTTTGTTTTCCCTTTTGCGTAGAGGGAAATTCAAAGTTGGATGATAATGAACATGGCTGGATGTGTAAATGGGCAAAGAGTCCATTCGTCATGGGTACTAACCACCGAAAGTGAAATGACCCTCATTTCTCCAACCTATGCTTTCTTAGCCAAGTAAATTCCCACCCACAATAACACAGGGTTACATAACTTTATCTATTCTATTTATTTAGATAGTACTATAGTCCAATAGCTTTCCCAGACTTTAACTTTAAAAATGGCTGAGAAACACTGTAGGGTTTCTAAATCCCATTAAAGTAAACTTTCCCTGTCTGTCTGTTAACTAAGTGAATTTTCCTATATTGCTGAGGGAGAGAGATGTTGTAAATAAACGGGGAAAGTCGTATAGTCTAAGGGTATGCGTATATGATAATGACGTTTAGACGTTTAGAGTATGGAAACCCTGGAAGGGAATGATGGTGGAGAAGAAGTTGGACCGCAAATGGCAAGTCACACCGGATGCTTGCCATTGCTCTCTCATCTTCTGTTTTTATTCACCTTTACAACACAGACATTGCGCGTACTAAAACTAAAACCCACCAACTGTCATGGATTAATCAACTTCTAAATCTTCTCTAATTTTTATCTCTTTTGTTTCCCTTGAGAGGATACAAACAACACATAAATAAATAAACAAGGAGAAAGCTTATAAATGGAATTACGATGCATTGTATTTTATGACATTTAACCCTGTCTACAAATGACGGACATGGTATTTAATTCAGAATATGTTCTAAAAAAATTTAATTTCCAGCAGTACTCGTATGCTTACATATATATGCAGCAGTACATATATGCTTACAGATATACGTGAAAGAGAAAGTATTTTGCAAAAAATGCTCGAAGACATTCGCTTTTTTTTGAGAATTTGAGATCTTATAGAGAAAATTTCATTATTATGAATCATATCAATGTAATGGAAATAGATTCTGTGATGTCGTGGGCGATATTTGAATATTCACTCCTAAAACATTTTATCCTATCGCTGTTTTATACTTTCACCTTCCGGATTATCATCGGAAACGATTTATGAACTATTCCATGTAATTTGGTAATATTAAGGTGGTCCAAAGTCCTTGATCTATATGTAATATTTGGAATTTTCTATTTCTGTTTTACTTTAGGAAGCAGTTTCTGTTCTTCTGTTGTATAGGAATCTTAACGTTTGGTGTGGAGGATACCTCTGCAGTAGGATGTAGGATTTAGTGTAAAGCTTTTGTGATGCAAAGTAAAATATGTCTCGGAAGTGAGTCGGAGGGAGTGCAGTGCAACTAATAAATCCTCTCGAGTTAAAAGGAAATCCTCTTATTTACTCCCATCTTTAATTATTTACTCCTTTTATTATTACCAACATTATTTTGATTTTATACTACATATAGTTCAGATTCAAACAGATTTATCTTCCTGTTCATAGTTCATCCATTCACTTCTTTAGCCTTTTCCATTAAAATCACGTTTTTTAAATTGCTATACGACTTTCACTTTCACAAAACTAAGCTTTTCCCAAAATATCCTTTTCCTTGCTTCGTAATTTATTTTTAATTTAAAATAGAAATCTCATATCAGTTTTTTACCTCCTACACCTACAAGATTGCAGGCAAAGGTAATTGTAATTTTTGAAGATCTTTTTTACAAGAAAAAGAAACTACATTGAGAAGAGTTTCTTCTCAATAGACGATCACACCACTACCACGGCTACTCTGGTTGAATAATATACCCATGTTGTGAAAATATTGATGACACAGTCTCTTGAGAATTCAAATGGAGTCACCAAAAAACTTTTTTTTTCAAATTGGATTGGAAATTGCAATGGGATTGAGGAAAGAAAACTTTCTGATGATGAATATTATTGCGAATTCCGTCCCACTATATCCTAAAATACACCCACATATTGCCGTGTTTCTATAAGTTTCTCTTGAAATTTTCTGATGTTACTAGAAATCTACAAACGGAGCTATATTGCTATAATGAAGGAATGTGTTGTATAAATTGACATCCTTCGACATGAACAAGCAGTTTCAACGACAAAAGACACTAATGAACAAGGAACCTATTCACCCATTTTCAAAGGGTAACATCATAAAACTCTTAAAAGTGCATCCTGTAATTTTTAAATTCTTTAAC
Organism: Desoria trispinata; assembly: GCA_034695165.1. Classification (NCBI taxonomy): domain Eukaryota; kingdom Metazoa; phylum Arthropoda; class Collembola; order Entomobryomorpha; family Isotomidae; genus Desoria; species Desoria trispinata. Next base: position 17,411 of record JAQFZB010000096.1, read on the forward strand.
AGTAAATCAGCAAGAAGAAAGTCTTTGAAAGGAAGCGCAATTACTATACAACACATAAGCCATAAATAAATTCAAACCCTATTCAAATTTCAAACCTTTCCGCCACGGAAGCCGTAAAAACATAAAAGGAAGGGTCAACTGAACGATAAATTCAGTTTTTATTTCCTGATAAACACTGCCATCCGTTTTCTCTACTGGCTTTTGTTTTATTGCACCCTCCGGCTCCGGGATATGGAATTTCACCGTTTTTATTAGTATTGTCTTCCTCCATTGGCCATATTATATGAAATATCTCTTTATGTCGAAGAATGAAAGAATCCTATACCATTATCATCCTACATATATATTGCTGATGGTATGGAATTGAAGGAGGAAACCGATGGACCGTAAGAGGACAAAGCTATAGGGAACATTACCAGGATAAACGAATAAATCAATAAAGAATACATATATCTGTATTTCAAAGGGGAATATTTGAATCTTTTTTCCAGGGAATCAACTCAAGTGATTAACATCTTTTCATGCATGGCCAAAGAAAAGGAAATCTACATTGAATTCTATATTATCCATACAGGATGATCATTTTGAGTGATAGCAACGTTTGTTTTTACAAGGACGATTGTTATCCATCTTTCCCAGAAATTCAATCAATGATGAATGATCTCGTTTACACTTTCCAGCTTTTTCATGCTATAATATCATTATTATTTGAAACGAAATCTTTTTCATGCATTTTCCACAGAAGTTTCCCATTCCTCTTATTATATGTATGGCCTCTGCTAACTGCTATCTTCTCCATTTATTCAATTCTTCTTTTACCCTCGTCACTTTTGACTTTCTCCATTCCTCTACTTGTTTTGTGAGTTCAAGTTTTAATTTCCCAAATTGCATGATATCTTTACTATTTAATACGGTTGGTCTGTTGTCTGCGTGCATTCTCTCATATTGTAATTTGTAATGCAATATGTTTATATATTATTATTTGACTGATTTAGAGGCTGTATTGAGAACCCTCAGCTATTGTACGATTTCAGTTTCCATTTCCCCTTCGTATTATAAATATGTTCAATTTTCTGCATGAAGCTTTCTAATCTGTTGTGACATATCCTGGTTCAATAATCAATATCCAGAGACCGTATTTGAATATTCTTCCCATTATCTTCAATAATATATTTATTCCGCTTGTCTGAATGGGATATCATTATAGAAAATCTCTTACAGACTTGAACCTTTTTGTAATTTATGTTGTTTACCTCTAATAGTAAGAATACGTGTCTCTGTTGACCCAGTTCCATTGCATGGGTAAAGTATTAAAAGCACTTGTACTATTACTATACATATCTGTAGAATAATACAGATGAATGCAGCAGAGAATAGAAAAATGAAGTGGATGGAGAATAACAGTGTGCGTAAGATTGATTGATGAAGGGATTAGAGACAGAGACTAATTTGCGGATTTTTACTCCCACACTCAACCTCATCATTTCTCAAACGACCACCACCAGCACCAACACTACTTCTTATATTTACTACAATGCTAACCACCACCATCGTCTTTAATTATGCAACTCAATCTCACTTTCCTCTTCATTTGCTCATCATCATTTATGCAGAATAAACACTACAATTTGCAAAAACAAGGGGATTTCCCTACATTTTTAATTCAATGGGTGATCTCTATTAAGTATTAAGGAGGCTAATTGTTTAATAGACAAAATTCAGACAAATATGAAATTATTATTTATTGCTCTATTTCACTATGCAAATAATTACAAATTAATTGAAATGATAAGGAAATTGAGAGTTGTCAACTTTAATTAAAGGTATACGGCATAACATTTTCATTATCATTTGGGAAATGGCAGTGTAATGACAGTGTCATATTTTGTTACTTGTTTGTCTGCCTTCTTTGCTGTCTAAACTTTTGACAGAAGAAATCGATGAGAATTAAGAAGACTTTCTTCGTTCTTGGAATGAAACTTTAAATGCATCAATTAAGACACATTTATCAACTTCATATATAATTGTAATATTGCAAGAGTCGGAAAAAAGTAATGACAAATATGACAATTAATTAAAAAGATAAGTGAAGATAATGAGACTTTTTAATAAAACTTTAGATTCAAAAACTGATTAATGTCTCACTGACAAGTAAAATTGCGTAAATTTTCATCATTTTGATTAACTGACAGTGAGAAGATGCGATGACAATTATGACACTTCACCATACCCCTGTGACCTTTGGCCTGTGTTCATATTGCAAGAGCAGAGTAAGGTGAATGGTGGATGGTATTAACTCAAAAGTAGATTTATGAGTCCATAGAGAGCACATTGAAAATTTCGAATGGAGATATCACTGATGTTTCTGGTCTCTTGCGTTGGCCATTTGCCAATTTATAAATCCCTCAGTAGTTCTCCCATAATTTCTACCCCTCAATTGGCCACACTCCAAATGTATACACATGTACTATAGTATTATATACGAAGGACAAAGAGAAGCCAACTCGTCACCTGTCCTCTCCACCGATACAAAATGTCACTAACTAACCGCACAGCTACTATTGTTTTTTAATATTCTTACTTTGCACTTTCTCACTTCCTTCTTGGTGGTCTACACTCTACTTTTTCAGTTTGCAGACCCTGCGTCCTGCCAATGTCAAAGGGTTAGAAAAAGATTGGGGGAAGGATTTTTAGAAAAATCCGGAAGTTGGGGGAAATTTCAGCCAAGTTTCTTCTATTCCAATTTTCTTCCTGCAGTTTCTGCATTAAATACAGATACCACCCACTATCATCATCAATAGATTCAGAATACATTGACAATTCATTTTTGCTTTTTTGGCCTCTTTTTCACTGGCAAAATAGCAAACTCTGTAAATATCTATAAGAGTCTGTATAATAATAAGTACTATGTGGTATAAGGGATAGGAAAAATAAGTAGATGATGTTCTCTTTATTTCCCGAGAGAGTCACTTGAATCTTATCGAAAACATAATTTCAAAGATATAAAAAGCCACACTATCATCTTATTCAGATATTTAAAAAATAAACGATGGTTAGTTTGAAATTATTTATAGAATAGTAGTTGAATAAGAGAGGGGAAAATGTGCGGGTGAAAATATGAGAGCTTTTAGACCTTTTCTAGAGAAGAAGCAGAGTAATTTAAGCGTGAAGGTTGGTTGTGGTGAAAGCGGAATTTAATTGGAACATAAAGAACTCTTTCTTCCTCTTCACTTCAGGTTTCCTATCCAAAACGACCACATTCCACACACATAATACCTACAGTATATATATATACCCTCTCATCTACAGGGTGTACTCTTTCTCAAATTTAAAACCTCTAATAAACTGAACTATGAAATAGCAATTTTAGATTATGGTGCTTGAATCTGCAAATGTATAATTTCGTGGATATAGTCCAGGTCTATAAAGGTTCTATAAAAATTTTACTTGTTTTGTAACTTAAAAATTACAAATCAAAATTCACATCTCATTTCTCAGTAATTTTTATGTATTTAGAATTTAGAACTGTTTACCTCATACCACAACTGCTATATAGTATAACCGAAGTCAAGTCATTTACATGAGAAAAGCTGATAAATTCATATTTAAATCCTCAAAGGAAAAACCCACATCAAAAGGTGGAAAAAATATTCATCCTTGTTCGTCACTGACTGAGAATTCATTGAAGCATATTTTCCCTTCAGAGAGAGAGAGAGAGGGAAAGATAGTTCCCCGTAGTGCAGTGTAGTTTTGGGTTTTGAAGGACTTTTAATTATTATCATATTATAAATCGTTGAATTGAGAGGAGTGTCATCAATCTTCATATGAGATTGACACAGTCACACATCCACGTATTATGAATATGGGGAAAAGAGGGGAGCTCATGAATTCATAAATTCCATAAATACCCTCGAGATATATATTAAAGGGAGTAGTATTATTTGGTTGGAGAGTGAAGTGGTGCGTGAGGCATATATAGACTTACATTATTTGTTAAACCTGAAAGTAGCTCCGTGAAATGAAAATTATAGGCTGAATACTAACACTGACATTAATACCAGCTCTCATATGTTACTCTCATAACCTCACAATCACAATCGCAATTGTAATAAAGTATAAAACCTAAAATCTACATGAAATCCAGCACAGGGTTCATTCCATTCCAAATTTCAATCGAAAATAAATTTCCAGGAGAATTTATTTCAATTTTATCTTAAAAATCTATGAGAAAATGTACTTTTCCCAATATATTTTCACTTTCACTGTAAATAATAGAATAAATAGAAAGAAAATCAATGCTAATACTTTCCCCCTCATTTATTACACAAATCCATGAAATAACTTTTACTTCCCTTTTGTTTCTGCCGGTTGTAAGAGTATTTTTTTATTTTTTCAAAGTAAAAGTCCCAGTATTATTGGAGTATTATATTTTTCTATCTTTTCTCTGTTCCCTTGTCTTTCCTTTTATATAAAACTTTTTTTTTGCTTTCTCACATTAAAAATAAAAATTCCACTTTCTATTAAAGTTTTAAGTGGAAAAGTTGCAGTTTCTCTGGTCTATTCAAAGTTTGATGATGATGATGGGGGGAACCCTGCGTGTGACATTATCCCTTTCCCAAAACTCAATAGTTATACACTCTCATGCTTACTTTTGCTTTTGCTACGTGCAGCAGTTATATAAGTTTGATGAATGAGTCTAGTTTTCCATTGAGCGGTTTGATTGATGGGACAACTAACCTCATTAAGAGATTCCTCACTCGCACCAATTAAACCCATACCACCACCAATGCATCTCTCAAAATACTTGCATCAATAATTTGTCACCCATCCATATCCATACACTATTATATGGTTTATGCAGATATATATATTCGTTAAATATATGTAACCCAATGTTTATTACAGGGATCCATAATGCGGGAAATTTGCGTCCATAAAAGCCCTCCAATGTGTACATTGAACTTTACACTGTTCCGTCCGGAAGCTAGTAACTTTCTTCTTCATTTAATCTCTTCAAGATTTCTAATCTCTTTCTGAGGAAACTAAAACTACACAAGATGTAATACTACCCTATTATTATTGCCATGTTTTGTGAGAATTTTAATTTTTAATGTACAGTACAGATAGATAATATGCTTTTACGTACCTTACAACAATCCTATAAAAAGGTTGACAATGTATAAAGGGACACCTAGTACTTTCTCCAAAGAATTCAAGTGTATTTTAGTACTTTGAGTACATATTGGGAATTCCTATGCCCTGTATGATTGTGTGGGTGGATTGGATGGTATGTCTTAGTTTGAAGGGGATAGGAATGCAAAGACACCCTGTATACATCCAGTCCATGGTATAGAGTAGAGGAGAAAGTAGAGTATTTTAGTACTTTAGCTTTAGTTGAAGTTTAGTTGGCTGGTGTTTAAAAGATCTCACAGCGGGCGGGAGGACAGCAAGGAGAAGTTTATGGTGGTCGCATCTTCTTACAGAAGTGCCCATAATCATAATTCAACTCTTCTTATAGTAAAAGAGAGGAAGGAAAACGAAACACGCAGTAGTAGTAGTAGCAGAAGCAGCAGCAATAGTTGATAGTGAGGGGACAAATTCAAAATTCCCACTAACTAAACTTTCTACATGAATCAATCTATTTTACAGCCCATATTAGCCCATATTGGATTGAGGATTAGTGGGGGAGATGATCAATAGAGGAATATTAACGAGCAGCATTGGGTACACAAAGTACTACCACTGAAATTACTAGTTCACAGGGACAAAGAAATATATTATTATTAGATGTATATTCTCGTAGAGGCAGAAAGCAGAGCAGAAATAAAATGTAATAAAGCCAACTCTTCACTTTATATCTCATTTATCTACCATAGATGTGGAAACTTATTCTTTGAACCCAACTTCTCTACTTTTTATACAGGGTGGCTTTCACTTTGTTACAGCTCACCACTAAACACTATATACTGTACCTATGTCACTTTTTCAGTTTTCCAATTACAGTCAATCTTGACTTGAAAATGCGGTTAAAAGAAAGTGTGACACTTTCTCCACTTCTTTCAAATCATTTTGTTTAATTAATCAAGCTAATTCTTGTGATCTTAACACAATTACACATTCCCTTGTGAAGGTCAGAGGGAAAACTGGAAAAAATACCCAAGAAAAAGTTAACAAATTCTCTGAAAATCGTCGCCTACTCCTCTTTGATATTAAGTGTATCTACGATACCTTTGTATTCATCATTATCATATTTGAATTTTCCCCATGCCCTGATGCCTTGTTATCTTTTTCTTTCCATTATCGCATTTTCCTCCTTGTGTTGTGCATGGAGCATCTTATAACCCTGTATAGACTCATGGCCATGAAAAAATGGTGACTTGCTACACAAATATATACTATAGGTAGGTATGAATGAGATAGTTGGAGGAGAGAGTGTGTGAGATGATGTCTCTTTGTGAGTTGAATACCCCAGGGAGAAAGTTTTCATTTGTGATGAAATTCATATAATATACAGAGTAGTAGTGGTTTGGTTGCTGGGGTCATGTTGTAGTGAATGTGGTCTCTGCAGAGTTCCCAATTACCAACAAGAAACTTTCACCACATTTTTCCCCTTCACAGAGAAGAAGTATTCAGAAGAAGTGGAAGATCATCTCCATCCCCTGGATTATGTAACAATCTACAGTTGCTTCATGAAACTGTGATTAAATGTGAACACACACCATATTATTCCAACACCGCAAAACTTTCCCTAACAAAAATGTGTCAACAAACAAATAACAACACACACGATATGATACAACTGCATGGAAAACCTAAAAAAACACCTAGAGCTCATTAGTTTATGCAAATTATATACAGTCTAATTCTACCGTTAAATGTGCATCGCACTGTACAAGAGTTTATAAAAGTTGAGGAGGATATTTTTTATCGTAATAAGAAGAGAGCTCTAAATTATCGTTTATAGTTGTAGTAGAAGTAGTTGTGAAAAGTAAAGTCATTTACACTTTTTCCCTCAAATGCTAATTAGCTTACTTGAAAACTTGCACTATATAAGCAGATTTATGCTATATTATATTACATTTTATCGAATTTTATCTCCTCCAATTTATCCCAGTTAGGACAGTATATATATAATATAGTAATGGCTATATGTGCTTGTTAAATATTCCTGTTATTATTATAAGTTGAAATATTTATAAGTACTGCCAAGAAAAGTGAAATGTGTACAGAAAAGAAACTTTTCAAAGGAGTTAAAGCTAAACATAATATTATGTTTTTCTTATCCCGTGTTTCAATTTTCAATATTGAATAATAATATTTTGGAAATGTTATTATTATGATATTTTAATAATCTCTCGTGCTTTTTGGAAAATATCTAGTTACTCTTCCCTTTGTTGTATGTATTATTATGGCACTGGTAGAGAAATCCCTGATTACCCCCTCGTGCTTTAAAATATATAGGTAACTTCATCTCTTACCTGCAAACAAGAAGAGAATCCTAAGTCTCATTTTTCCTCTGCCGGCAACACAGCTCCTCGTTTCAACTAAGAAGCTCTTTATAATAAAACTGTTTTTTTGAAACTTCAGACTTTTTCCTCTTCTAAGAGGATAAAAATCAATAGACTGTAATATATTCCAGTTTTAGTCTTCTCTTGATGTGCCACTACTACTACTGCTTACAGAGAGTGATGCACTGCAGTTGAATGCCCAAGGCCAATTTGCACACACTGCATGCACTGTTCTGTGGTTTTGTTAAAGTTCGATTAGCGTAATGAATTGCTCTAGGAGAAACTCCCCATTACGAGGATACAAATAGGATGTCTAGTTGATTGCATAATATCAATTGAGACTTAAATCACTACACTTCTCCTCCTTTCAATTTACAAGAATAAATCTTTAAATCCAGAACAAATTGTGGCAAGAGTTAGAATCCGTAATCGTACATCGTACTACAGATGATGGTGGAGCAAAAGAAGCAAAAGTACAATACAAAGTGTAAATGGGGGTTTATTGCACTATAGTAGATGATTGTGTTGCTGTATATTTATAGTAGTTGAAGAAACTGATATCCTGCTGCTCCTCTGTCTGACTGACTGTGATGCTGTGCTGAAGAAATGCAACTGAGAACTGAGAGAAGTCGATGGGGGCAGAGCGGAGAAATCACACTTTCACTATTTCTACTAAACACAAGAAACGAACAGAAGGCGCAATGTCCGATCAAGAAGGGAAACATTTGGAGTGTAACACACGATATTGAAACATTAACTGAACAATATCCAACACTATTTTGACCCTATCAGTTAACCTCTGCTGGTACACTTCAATGTTCAGCTCATTCATTTCATATTTACATGTTATTCTCCGAATTTGTAAAGTTTCAGGTTTTGAGCTTAAATAAACATTTATCAAACTAGGTAATCGACAATTAGCAAAATTACAATTCAGAAAGAGTTTGTGAAATATTTGCTTCAGAAATAAGGACTGTTATTTGTTTTATAAACAAGAAGGCATGAAAATTCTGGGAAAAGTTTTCCAAGGTTAAAATTAGCTTTGGTATATAAATTGATCATAATTCACTTAAAAAGGGGAAATTTATGATGAGTTTTAATAAACGGCACATGATATGGTAAGGGTGAAACGTTTATAATATGGGGGAAGTTGAAGGGTAACATTTGGAAGTTGTCCCAAAGAGACTTCATATAGTGTCGCTGAGGTGGATGGGTTGTGGTTATTTTAGTTTTGTTGTGTGTCCCATGCCGTTGGGAAATCTGTAAATTCATTGCAACCTTAAATTCTAGAATGACTTTCTTCAACTTCACCACTCGCTTAAATATTTACGAAATCGTAATGCCCACCTTACTACAGTACAAACCTTTATTCCCTTCACATGTGTCACACAAGTTTTCTCCCCACTAATTCAAACAATATAATAACTGCATCCCTATCTATTATACGGGTTTCTCCACGCTTCACGTTCTTCTACCTTTTCCTCCATTCAAATCAATTCTATTCAGAAATAAGTAAAAAACGCTTTTGTATATAAATGTTTGAAATTATTGAAATTCAATTTGATTTCCTATATAAATCCTTTATATAAATCTATTTTTTCGCATACAAGATACTTTGCTGTTGATTAAATGCACTTGATGCATTCCAACTGAACAGCTTTACTTTACTGTATGGGGAATAGAAAGCATATAAACACATGAATGTTGCACGACCCAAAATTTTCGCAACATATCAGATAAGATTTGAGGGAATAAAATATAAAGAATTGTTTTGGGTATTGTTATTGGATTCGATATCACTTGGTTGTTGAGAAGTGTGACACGAGGCTTCTCCCATGAAATTACAATTGCCTTCGTTTATTCTTTTCCCTCCTCCACTAGTGATACAGTTGGAAGTTTGGAAGGAGCTATGGGCTGGGTGCTACATGTTGAGCCTATAATTGTTCTTTTACGATTGAACTTTGGCCCTGTTTTTATATATGGGTATATATATATTTTTTATTTAGTAGAGTGAACAGATTTGGCTGAGAAAGAGAAGAGATTGAAGAAAGGGAAAAATGTGTAGAGAATCAAAGTCCAGTAGTGATGTGATGGTGGTGGAGCTGGAAATGCGAAATGGGACTCTTGAATGTCACTGACAATGAGTGACTCCAGCAAACGTCTCTCATCTCTTCCACTTTGTTCATTTCTACAAATTCACACTATTCACATATTACGTCATTCAACAGCTCACTATATGGTACAAATTATAATAATAACAAACGAAATATTTTAATTTCCCTTTCAACCCCAAACATATAGTAGATGTAGATAATATATAGCATATTAAGAAAAGAAACGTGGTGAAAGTTGTCCACTGACTTTCACTTTGCCTTTATTAATACCATATTTTAGTTTCGTATCAGAGACACGAGTTTTCGAGAGAGAACTTTTTGGAGAAAGAAAATTGGCGTTAATAAACTTTGTTTCCCATGCTATTGCTATTGCTATTACATTTTTTCGCATTTATGAAATTTCATATACTTTTTATTTCTCATTCTTGGTATTTTGTATTTTATTTAGTGAATGGTATTTTCCAAGAAATTTGTGACAATAATAGCATGACATGAATGAGCTGAATTCACACATGCACATATGAGAGATGCATGCATATTCCCCTGCTTCTTGAATGCAATGGTTCACAACGTGCAAGTTGAAAGAGTTCCTTTCACTCTGTTGATGGTGGTGGTGTCCTGGCATTTTTTATACCAAGTACATAGAAGGTCTAATTTGAGAGCGTGGAAAAATCGCAAAGTGTCATGAATTTGTCAGAGACATTTCTCACAAGCTTTTTACTCCTTCAACTAGAAATATACTGTAAGCAAAGTGATCTTTTATATTTCTTTATTTTTAGCTTCTTTTCCCTCTTCGGAACTGAAAAATAACTAAAAACTCAACAAAAAAACATAATTTACAGTCTAATTCTATTAAGAGAGTAGAAAATATTCTTTATGATTATGCAACCGTCTGTTTAGAAAATTAATTTACCGTTTAGTCATAAATTTATGACTTTATGACCCTTTTTGATTAATGGGTCACAAGGGGGAGAATTATTATGCTTAACTCAACGCTTCATTTAATTAACTCTGGTGGATTTTAAAATTACATTTTCTTTTTCATTTAAATTTTAAATAGATAAACTGAACTGATGTACAGAATTGATGCGGAGCAGATTTTATTTTTTGAATTCTTCCTCTTCATTAAAAAATAGTTTGGTTGTGGAAGTTGGTTGGTGGTAGCTAGTAGCTGGTAGGTGAATGATGATGGTTTTGGCAGTTGAAGAATTTTTTGGCATTTGTTCTCAGATCGATAATTAACCCCTGCTGCTAACTGACCTACATAGAATACTCGTATACCACAAAAGTGCAAACTGTGAAAAGTAAATTAAGATGAGATTGAAGTGGAGATCATTTTAAAGAGTTGAGAGAAGGATTTGGTTGGTGGTAGAGATGCTGGTGGTGGAGAAAGTGCTGTTGGGATGATGGAAATAGAGAAATGTCAGAGCCAGCATTTCAGCAACAGCACAAGCCAAAAGGGAAAGGGACACGAACCGACGGATTTCCAACAGCAAATAAAACACGCACGTGACCACTCTGTCAGTTTCTTAACGCTCAAATAGAAGTAGAAGACGTCCACCACCAACAACGTAACGCTGTCACGAGTCACATTCAACAGTCCATCGGTATACTGCTCTGTCCCTGAAATGTAATGAATAGGTGACAGAGGAAAACCGTTAGCAATACCAAAAATATGTCTAAATATTTTGAAGGATTAATGATGTACATTCAATTTGTAGCTCGTTCTTTTTCAACTGCACCATACAAAACGAGAATATTAATGGTCATATAAATCCGAACGGTCATAAATCATCATTCAATTTAAAAAGAAAAAGGCTAAAATCCCTTTCCTTCTATATGATTTTTTGAAACATTAACATTGCCTTTGGAACTTTTTCCTTTAGGAAATTTTGAGATTTTCTTTTTCTTTAGCATTCGAAATTCGAATTTAAAAATATCAATACAGAAAATCAACAGTCGTATTGAAATTGAGAAATATTTCAAAATTCCAGTATGGGGCAGAATTCCCATTGCGCCTTTATGAAAACCTTTGTTCCCTCTAAAAAGCGTTGTTCTCTCTGTCAAAAAAGTAAATAATAACAGAATGTGAAATTATATTTCTAAATAAATAGAGAGAAGGATTTTTTTCGAATTTGAAACTGTTGTATGAAGGGGCGCGAGAATTTGAAGTGTCCCCTTGGGTTCCATATGTGTTGGAGAGGAGTGCAGGATTTGTGAATTACTTTTATCATTTTATGATTATGGCTCTGATAAATTATCGGAATTTCCATTTTTATTCACGGATTTTACGATTCAAACGAGCAATCTTGTGAGAAGCCCATTATCGTTACCACCTCCGCTTCTTCATCTTTCCTCTCTCCCTCTTCTTCTTCTTCTTCTGCTTTGGATATGGATCTCAAACCACAACGTTCAAATTCAAAATATCATCCCCATTCATATATGCCTTCAATTATACCATATAGCCCTTAGTCCAGTTTCAGAGGGATAAAAAAATTCATATGCTCAAAGAGTTATTTTATGCAGTCTTGAATGAAATCCTCTCCGTAGAAAAGACAAATGATACGTTTGAGTTTGACATTCCTTTGCGTAAAGATTGGCCCAATTCTTTTTTGATTCTCGCAAATCTCGCAAATAGAAGAGATTGTCAGCATTTTAATTCTCGATAAACTCAAATATGTGAATTGTACTTCACTCCACTCAAGTAACTGGCTATACTATATATACCTGTATTCTATTGGTAACAAATATCAAGTGGGCAATTACCTATTTCTTTTATTTCCATTTTAAGCAACCGTCTCATCCATACTCTAGCACTTAGCTATTTAGCTATTACTATAAAGGTAGCATTGAATTATAATATCTTTAATTATTATTATTATACACTTCATATTTCATAGCTTCTTTCAAAAACAAGGAAATCAATTTCTGATCTGAAATACTAAATTGTTTGTCTCGGCATTATTATTAAAGCAAGAGGCAAAATGAGATTTCTCAAAGTACCCCATAAATAAAGATAACATTGAACTCTCGAAAAGCACAGAAAATAGATCCGTGAGTATCGGTAGAAGAAACCGCGAGAATTCAAAGGTGCTCTTGGAATCTTAAAAATCCAAAAAAGTTAAAATTTGAAAACTTCTAAAGATTGGTTTTTGAAAAGTCAAAATCCTTCGCACAAACAAGGTAACATTTTAAAATGTTTTTTTTACATTGTATTTGGAATGGGCAGAAAATATAACCTTGATTTATGCAGTACTGCATGAAAAACATAACTTTGATAAATTCATAATTTTAAATCTGTTCCATTTTAAATTTTAATAGATGAGTTCACGTGCATTGTCAATCTTCCGAACAGTTAATAAAGGACTCCAGCTCCAACAAGTTAGACATGCTGGTGGACAGCAAGGATTGGGACTTGGAATTCCACCATTTCCTCCAGGCCCACGTCAAATACAACAAGCTAAAAATTGGTAAATAATTATTTAAATGTTCTTTTAGTCATTGGTGTAATTTTTATTATGATAATGTGTCAATTTTTAATACATGTTTTATTTTTATAACTTTAGGATTGGTTCAGGAGTAGTTTTCGGAGGAACGGCATTTGCCCTATTGTGTTATTTCTCTGATTGGAAAGTGATTGTTGCTTATATTCCTTTCTACAATGGAAAGTTTAAAGAGGATGAGTGAATAAACAATATCCAGCAGAAAAGTCAACGTAGTCAGCCTATTCAAATTTTAATTGTTGTAATTGTAAAAACAATGTTAATTACTATACACACGGTCCCAGAGGATGCAGAATAGCTTATTAAATTAAACCTAGAATGTAAAGATTTAAATTGTGGGTCAGGGTTTCCTTACGCCTATCTACCCAATAAATCATTGTCAAAAGATGAACATTTTGCTTACATTTTATTTTAGTATTTAATTTGAATTTGGTTTTAATTAACTTTTAAATTGAAGTTAAAAGTTTTATAATCATTAGGATTCATAATTTTAAATCATATAAAAATTGAAACTAGAATTAATATTAATCAATTAATCTCTGGAACAATTATTCCTTGAATTTTGCTCTGATATTTCAGATCCTTGGAATTGAAATAAAATGAATACATATGTGAATAGTGCCGTGAACAGCTAGAATTAAAAGTTTTATCAATGGAATTAAGTAAACTTTGTGTAAAATCGAAGTATTTTTATTTTACGAAAATAATTAAATACCGATGTAATGATGGATTTATTCAGTGTAAAAAATCCCCCTGGTGAGATGCAAACACGTATTGATGGTTGGTTTGTCCAAATTTTTGCCTCTTTTGCCTTTTATATCAGATCGATAATCTTAGTTTTAAGTTATAACCATATTTGATGTTAAAAAATTCTCCAAAGTCTAACCGCTCTCGCGCATTGATGTGCAGAATCACAAAGAATATAAATAGAGTATGTCGTAAACATAACACAAGGTCCCATACAGAGTGAAAATCCCAAGATATGAAGATTGCTAAGTTTCCCTCTAAAGAAGAAATTAATTCCTGCAAAAACATTCAAAACCAATACAATAAAAAGGGATGCCAGATTAATGATAATATGGGATGCAAAACAAGAATTGAAGTCCGTAGACAATGATGCTAGTTTAGAATAATGTTGATCAGCAAAGGATCCCCGTGATTTCGAAATAGTTTCAAATGCTGTGCTCATTGTTCCCAATATTCCAACTAGCCAGTAGCTGAAGGAACTTGAAGTCAATCCAAAGAAGTTGGAATAACCAATTCCAAAGGCAAGAGCAAATTTCTTCCAATATTCATCATATTCTGTCTGTAATGCGATAAATGATGACAGGGGAAATGTTGTGATGAAATATAATACAATGATACGCCACACGAACTTTACAGGGCTTGCTGATAAAATACAAAGCCTCTGAATTACATACGATCGACGTTCAGATTGTCCTGAAATATTATCATTAAAATTAGATAATTTCATTTGCCGAATTTCATAACATCCGAATGTTTCTACTTTACCTTGTTCATCGCATTGTTCTTCTTGACCGACAACAAAGTCTTCGAAAATTTCCCCAACCACGCTATTAAATGTGTTGTAAAATTGTACGATTTCCTTTCTCCAAAAATACGAGGACAACTGAGTTGCCAACAATGTTACATTGACAAGATTTAATGTTAATTGAAGTGTCGTCTTTTCAGTAGTGGTGGATGATGTACTACTTGAAAACGTAGCATTATTTACCCAGATATCGCTGAAATTATTTTGCACTCTTGGGAAAAGTAAAGTCCAAGTTCCAGTTATAGTTAATTGAGTTATAAATGTTAAAAAAGGCCAACTCTTTATTTTAAAGGTAATTTCATTGTTAGTTGACTTTGAACTAAATGGAAAATAACCAGCGATTTGAGACATTCGTCGAGACGATTTTGAGATTTCCCGAAGTAGTAATCGAAATTCTTGAGAATGTTTAGATATATTCTTTGTTTCTTTTCTCATTGTAGATAAGTCTCCACTTATCATTGTAGATATTTATCTCCACTTATTCACTTATTGCAATAATTCGAAAATAAGAAATACAAAAAGTAAGTAAATTGAGAGCTGAAATTAATTAAACAAATGTGAAAATACGTTCTTCCTGGGTTTCCTCTCAAACAAGAATATACCAAATAATTAAATGGTAGACTTGTTTAGGGTTATTAATTATCATTATATCCATTAATCTATTTTTCATAATTAGGTAATTGCAAATACTGCCATTTTCACCTTATTTTCCAACGGCGGAGACACACCTTCCATTGTTTGTTCGTGTTTCGTGCATATTACAGAAACATAATCTAATGGCCTTGGGTGGGACTTTCTTAAATAGTTCGCCGTGCGCTTAACTTAGTTTATTAATTCATTTCGTAATAATAAAATGCATTTGTTTAACAAAATTAAATTATATTTTTTCATTATTGGTAAGTTCAACGGATAGTCATTCATACTCTCATCCCTATCATAAAAAAGATCTCTGAATCCATCCACACCATAGGATCCACACTAATTCAAACCAATATTAATGAGGTGAGGATGGGGACTGCAGTCTTCTTTTCTGTACGATGTCAATCCAAGGATTTATGAAGTCCATTAAGGGTCCAGGGTAGTTCAAGCAGGGTTGAGGGGGTAGCGTCATGTCAGTTGACCATTTTCAACATTAAAAATCATTTGTTTCCAGTGGGCATGAAAAAAAGTCTATGGTTACTTTTTGCTGTGCTTTGTGGGGCATCAAATCTTTTAAGGGGGAGTTAGGATGATACGTTATGGAAATTTAAAAAATCGCTTAACAACGTTTTCCCATATGAATTACATGTAAAATTCCACATCGATTTTGACACCGTCGGTCCTTCGCCCTGTTAAAACGCCTGAAAATTTTTCAATTCTGTTTTTTGCATAAAATCCACAACTAAATTGTCT
>JAQFZB010000097.1:0-33297 GCA_034695165.1 Desoria trispinata
TTCTTGATGTACTATGTACGATGGACGATGGACACTGAAAATTCTTGATGTACTATGTACGATGGACGATGGACACTAAAAATTCTCGATGTACTATGTACGATGGACCATGAACAAGTAAATGTACTATGTACTATGTACGATGGACACTCGCATTTGCCGATGTGTGGTTTGGACCCTTAAATCTCTAATTAGGTTGAATTAAAAATATCACATAAAAATATGCTTAGATAGAGAGCATCCTAAATAACTTAAAAAAGTACGAGTAGGGATAGTGGTGTTGATCATACCACCAGCATTCCATACTTTTTAAAATCACGATTTTTAATTTTCCAACAATCCTAACTTCCGTTAGGACTGTCGTAAAAAGTTGAACATGGTGTCAATGGATAGCCAGATTCATGGCGCAGGGCCATCGTTCACTCTTTTGGGAGTTAAAGGTCCTCTGAAATTGCTATTCCAACGCAGCCATTTGCGATAGCCAAAAATGTGATAAAACTGGAACCACTACCGTAAACATAGGAAAAATCCAATAGATATACATTGGTAGTTTATGCTGCATTCGAATTGAAACAAAGATGACGATAATGTCAAGTAAAAATCCACCAAACATTAAAATACAAACAGCAGCTGAAATTGTGTTCCTTATTATTCCCAAGTACATGTGAATTGTCATGAATTGGATTAAATTCTTTTGATAATATTCGTTTCTTTTTACACATTTTTCATGTAATAATGACACACAATTTGTACTTGAAACAAAAAACGTAGAAAGTAGTATAATGGCTAAAGGAATACTTCGAATTTGGTCAACGAATATGAAAAAGTAAAGAAATAATCTTAGGCATTTCATAAAATAGGGATTGAAGTTGTTTGAAGTCAACTGATAGATTGGATCAAACTCCATTAGCACACCAAAGGTAAGCAAACAAATTATAGATAAGTAGGCAATGTCTACAAATATAAATATGTAACCTAATACATCTTGTTTATCCTCCCCTCTGTTGCCGTACTCTACATAAACACAAAACAAAATTGTTAGAGAGGTTAACTTGTAAGATATTTTAAGTCAATATGATTTCATGCCATTGTGGAATAGATAACTCCCATTACATACTTTCTTTTAATCGGCGCTCCAATGACTGAAACAAGTTAAGGACTGACAGAAAATCATAGCCAGAATCCCAGAGGAAAATACAACTAACTGATGACGTCAAGCCAAGGAAAGTTGCAGTAAGGAGATACGAAATAATATTTACCAACTGAAGTGAAAAGTCAGGCAAGAGAATTTGCAATGAAAGAAGATAAATGCATGGAAATAATCCAGCTACAATTGTTAAACTCTGACAAAACCAAAACGCAAAAAGTTCATGAGAATTTTTGCAAGTCTCCCATTTCTTTTGTTGTGTATTCCAATGTATTGGAAATTCCCAAAAATGATCGTAAATTTTACTCCATAGCTCACACGCTTTGAGTTGAGATTTTGTTCCCATCCTTCTTTATTC
The DNA here is from genome assembly GCA_034695165.1 of Desoria trispinata. NCBI lineage: Eukaryota > Metazoa > Arthropoda > Collembola > Entomobryomorpha > Isotomidae > Desoria > Desoria trispinata. Next base: position 1,506 of record JAQFZB010000097.1, read on the forward strand.
TAAAGAATGAAATGGAATTTTTAATGACAACCAATGCATCTACTATTACCATTTTCTGAAGAAATGTTGCAAGATTTAACTATTAAATTGTTTAAAACCACAAAGAAATATTTCAAACTACAAAAAGGCGTATTAAAAATTAAATGTACCAGTTTTAAGTTAACATAATAAGGCAGCTTTTATAATGAATAGGTTTCGTAAAACAATATTTGTCAAAATAATTGGAGTTTTCCGGATTTTCTTGCGCAAGCTAAGTCATAAAAATCGAAGGCAAAGTAGGTAGATTAAAATTAAAGGTTCAGCTCTCAAAAATAAGTAATTTTTGTTTGAAAAGATTTTACTGACAATGGATGCTTATTAATTAACGCTAATAATTATAAATACGAATTATTGCAAAACATATTTTATGCATTTGTGAATAATTTATCCAAAGTGAATAATAACATTCATAAACTTCAAACTTGCAATAGAGATCTTGAAATTAGTTGTCAATTTGCTGGGGAAATTGATTTAAAATAACATCACTAATACTCCAAATGAAGGGGAACCTTGCAACTTGTATTGTACAGGAGCTATAAAAGTTATTTCTATTTATGAAACTCTAAGTCAATTTTTTGTATTGAAAAAAAAAACGATAAACTATTTGAGAAATTAATGATGCTGCATAATACATTAAATATGATATGTTAATTTGGAAACAGTGCGCCGATAAGGAGATGGTTTCTTCTCAATTAAAGCTGTGTCGTACAATTGTATACTTTTCAGCTTTTGCCACGGAATTCTGAACAACTTCCTTATAATAGGTTATGGGTAAATTAGTTAGTTTATTAAAGTTCCGAACATACAACGCAACCATGGCTCAGAGCCCATTTTGTAGGAACAATTCCATTTTGAAGTTCCGACTGGGAATTTTGAGAACTCAAACTTGTGTGGAATATGAAAAAAGGTTTTAGGTAAAAGGTTTTATGTAGGCGAAAGAGTAGCTCCCAGATGGGCTTTAATTAAATTAGTGATTTGTGGGTTTGAGTTCCACTTTCATTTTAATACCCCTTATTAAGTAATTCTTTAGATTTTGGGCTGAAGAAATACCTGAAAAAGGTGTAATTCTTATTCGTAAAATACACATTACATATATTACTATTACAAACAAATACGACTCAAGTAATGTAATATTTTATTTTTAAGAAGCTAATGTTTAAACGTATATTTAGTTTGTATTGTATAAGTATATGCTTAGAAAACAAAACTGCCAAAGCAGGTAATCGTATACGGCGCAATAAGCATCATTTAATTTTATGTTCTTCTTACTAACAAGTCACAGATCTACCCATTCACTGCCCAACACTTTCCAACCGTTCACAAGTTTGGAAAACAAGCTAGAAATTTTTTAGAAGTCAGTGAACAAAGTTGATACATTTAGTTCTCTTCTGAAGTATTAAGGCTTATTCTGAAATTATAATGCAGAAAATCAACAAAGCATTCATATTCATTATAATTGTTTCCATCGTTTTGCTGCACTTCTGTAAAGCTGTTCCAAAATCTCACACGGGTAATTTTATGAATTATTTATTAATTCTGATAATAATTCTGATAATGTGTCTAAATTTAAATTTAGGATGTTTAACAACTGGATGTGCTCCTTCCGGTGGTTGTCCTTCTGCGTATATCATCAGAGCAGTTTACACCGATTACTGTCTGCCAGGATATCGCAATTTCTTTTGTTGTCCTTACTACTACTAATTAACTTATAGTTACAAGTTGTACATTTTTTTAACAAGATATAAATGTATCAGCTGTCTATGTTAATATAAAAAAACTGTAATCCCTTTAATTGATTATTTGGAACAATTTGACATAAATATGTTTTTATTCAAATAAAAATTGATTAGTTTGATATTCAAAGCCCAAAGTGTGAAAGTTTGAACTACGTAATAGGACATTGAATATTACAATCATCGGTCAAATTTTCGGGAACTAAATCAGCTAATATAATCGACTCAATCAAAACAAAATCTTTTTCTGGTAGATTATATGGTTTCCTTATTTCCAATGTAGCTTGTTTTGTTGCCTTCCCTGTATTATGTGAGCCAAATGAGACAGTCTCTCTCAAAGATGACTTATCATAATAACTCATTTGTGGATGATGGAAAGATATTTGGTGTCGTTGTGGTCCTTGGGGTGTCTATACAATTAAGTATATAGAGTAAGAGTTGGACCCAGACATTTAATAAAAAAAAACTGAGTTATCAATTTACAAGTGGTGCTATGTATTGGACTTTTGCGTATTGTTTTATGAAGTATTCTTTGCGAGGAATCATTTCTATTGGTTTTTCAAACCAAAGTTTTAACGGAGTATTTGACGGTTCTGAAGTTTTGTAATCATATTCAACCTTCCCAAGAATTTCTTCTTGTTTCATATTGGCGTTCGCGTTATAATTATTATAAACGCCGTAAGCATCACCACTTTTAGCTGCTATGGTAATTTCAATGTTCAGTTGGTTGTAATTGGACGTGTTTATGTGAAACAGTTCTACAGCCATCATTTTCACTGGGTGAAGTGTCACCAATCTGCAAGCAATATTGGAATCAGTTATAGCATATGCGTCTTTTTTTATTTAATTACGTGAACTCTTGTTGATTTGCTTCTGGGGAACATGGCCCAATTCCGTTGTAAGATGGACAACTCATATTTTGAAATATTTTAAACTTGGCTTCATTTTGTTGAGGGAACCGTCTTGGCAGTTTATTGAAGGTAACATTCCCATGTACACTAAATACAGAATAGCTGTCTCATAAAATGCATATAATCTATATGTAAATGCATATACCAAATAGCTCAAATAGCTTTACCCTTTAGTTGCGACGTATTTATACAATTCTAACATGTCGGTACTAGAAAAAATCTGATGAATGTCAACTTCCTCCGCAATAGTTTTACTATCCATAAGAGGAAATCGAATGTAACGTACAAGTTTTCTGAAATCATTTTTCCTTTCCATGTGATTCACATTTCTCCAGCTAAAGATGAAATAATAAAACAATTAAGCATTCATAACGAAAACATCTAAATACCAACTTTAATAGTGCATTAAAGAGAGTAATTTCGGGAACTAAGAATTTTTCGGATTTTAGAATATCCTCAATTATCTGAACGTCCCATTGCAAATAAGAGCTTTTAGAAATTGCAGTCTTCACGATGTAGTTGAAAATCCTATATCAAATAGTTGAATAAGTGAATAAGATGTTAATATAATCCAGTATTATACAAATTTATATCCTCACCCAAGAAAATAATTGAAAGCTTTTTCTGACAGTTCTTTGTCCAACATTTTCGTTGATTTGTAAATAAGTAGACAATTTGATTCGTTAATTTTTGATGACAAGAAGTCTTTACATTGATTGTATAGCCTTTTAACCTGATACATGTGCGCAATATGTATGAGTTCAAGAACCTCATCCATGGTTTTACTGTTGAATGCAACCCTGTCCGTATAAAGGAACTAAAGTCGGATTTATAATCAAGATATAATTATTTAAATTCGTACACGTTTATAAGTATAACCTTCAGAAACATTTTAAACGGTTCAACATTGAAATTTGGAACCGAAATGATTTGTCCCCCTTTTTTCAAAGGATTCCAACGTTCATAGAGCATGACAGCTAAAGGTTCCGATCTTGCACTTAAGACGGATCTATGGGCATTTATTTTATACTTTTCTTCGCCAACTTCAAAAGTAACGTCAAAATACAATCCGACTTGAAAAATATGGCCCAAGGATTCTGCCAAAGTCTCTTTTTTTAATCTCCAGTTTTTATCCATTGTGGTCTGCTAAAATTATAATTCACACTGTATCTGTACTAAAATTCCAATTCAATTGAATAGACTGAATTCAAAATGATGGAATGGAGTAAATTAATCTTATCAGTCTGTTCAAAGTGACAGCCACCATCGTTTTGAGATAAAAGAACGTTTTTCCGCACTTATCTATAAACAAACGCAGTTGTACATTATAATCTTAATCGTTTAAATGAGTCATATGAATTTAAGTAACCTAACCTGACCAGCGGCTGTAATTTTAGCTGTAGTTTAATATATAACGTAATTTTGGAACGGTGTTTAGCTTGTGTCAATATAATTCTGAAGTAGTTGACTTAACCACCTGTGGGCTATGAGTTTTTTAGGCAGACGTTTCAACTGACGACTTTTGAATAGATTATTGCCCAAATCGGGCCACTTCTTTTAAAACGTTTAATTTGGTATAAAAAGTTATCTACTTATATTTTCTACTAATCATCTTTCATTTTTTTTACCCTTTCGATGAAATTATCCGGTTGTGATGGTGGTGACGTGTCGACAAAATGATGAGTTCTTCAGGACAAGGGAGCACACAGTGTGTTAATGGCGACCGTCAAAAGACTAATGAAGAGCACGTTGAAGAGACCGGGTGAACTGAGCTACTTCTTTGTATATGACGGTGTTTATGGCGCCCTCTGCGGGCTGACAACATGTGTATTACGGTATTTGGATACCAATTTGTTGAAATTCACCAAAGGTTGAATTAAAGGTTCGTTCAAGTTACACGAATTCCTAGTTGTTAATGATATTCAACCCGTTTCTTAACTTTGGTTATTTTTTTATTACTAGGACATGTATAATTTCAAAGTGCAAAATGTTATACATCACTTGAACTAATATTTTTATTTTCTTTCTCTATTCATTTGCACGGAGAGTGTTGCTAATTATTCGCTGCGATCCGGGAATTGCTAACACCTCTGTCTACATTTAATCTTCATTTGTTTTGGAGATTGAAATACACTTTATTGAATTTTCGTGGGGGAATAGATTAATTATCATATATTAAATTATTCCTATTTACTTGAGATTTGTAGCTAACAAATGTCCCAGAGCTGCAACGCTGAGCTGTTTTCTGATTTAAACGACATGCAGTTTAATAGAACCAAATAGAAGCAGTGAACAACCTTTCCACATTGATTGGAATATTTCTCCCTAACTAGCTAAGATCAATATATTGATAAGCATATTAACACAAAACTGCCAGATATTTACTGCCGTTAGTCTGTTAAAATAATTGCCACCATTTGAAGTGATTTTGATTGGTCGAAAAGATCTCAACATTCGTTTCAAACATGCTAGATCACTTCCTTTAATGAACTTAGTCAATATCCTTTTTGCTTTCTTCTGAAACTCCTCGTATGCCGTGCAAGGTCTTGAAAGTACATGAAAGATAACATGAATAGCAAGAAATGCATCGAAACACAACAAAAATAAAAATCCAGAAACAATGATTGGAAGTGTCGCACGAAGTTTGACAATAGCGTACATTGATAACACCTCGGCAATGATTACACCTATTATGGATATTCCAATTGCTGGGAATGCAATCACGCTTTCAAAAAGGTTCATGAGAATCCCAATCTCCCGCACTTTTAATATATTTTTCAACGGATGTTTGTTCATCAACCTTAAAAAAATTGCATATTTTAAGCCTTACAGTTCGTGCATTTGGATATTTTTAAATTACCTTATGACTAATTTCAAATAAAGGTCCGTAATTAGAGACGGATGTGCAGTAGCTACAATTTGAAAAAATACCATAAAGTTTACCATAATACACCAATGATACGCTTCAACAATCGCTGAGAACAAAATCATCCAAACACTTCGTTCAGCATCAGCAGCACAGTTCAGAATGAATGTTCCAAAGAAAGGATCCATACATGGTTGAATAATAGAACTAATGAAAAATAAAGCTGGAACAGTAATAATTGTCCATCTGGCCACTATGAACAGAATCAACATTTTCAATTCCGCGTACTCCTTCAGGCCTGTGCAAATGATTATTATGGTGACCAATTATTATGATGGGTACGTCATGGTTTCAAGAAATTCTGATTACCATGTAATCGGCAATTATCTTCCAACTCTGAGAATACGTTCAGCAAATGACGTAATTCGTGTCGTCTACTTACTGCGAGTTTCTGCAAAATTAGTAAAAAAAGGTAAATAAAGAAATAATAATTAAACAATATCTGCTGCCAAAGGGGTGCATCGAATCCAAATTCAGTGTATCTCACGGCAAACCATCGAGTAACAATCAACCACCCTAATAATTGAACCAAAAAGGAACAAATGAAAAATCCCCATTGCTTGTATCCCTTTAAGGGAATATTCTTATCCCTTTTGCTATCATAAGTGAATGGAAAGCAACCAGAGATTGACGTAAGTTTTTGGAGATTTCTTATGAAATCTCTGTAAGAAATGTATTTGTATTGCTTTATCTTAATCCATTCCTCCTTCAAAACGTTTAAGGCAGCCCGCATTTTCAAATACATTATACTAGAATGTAGTTACATACAATAGAGGATTTATATGAGATCGCAAAAATCGATCATTTAAATTTTGGCAGTCTGTTGTTCATTTATTAAATAAAGCTTTCTTCATGTGTTTACTTTCAGACGAGTAAATATGGTTTTCTTTACACAGGCGGTTGTACTTTGTATATTGAATATTTAAAATATATCCAACGGAACAAACAATACAGGATTTGTGGATAAATAATTTCATGCAACGAGGAAAGTCTAAAGGTTAAACATGTTTAAATAAATGGAATCGCATTACGCCAATGATGTTAATAAAAGAACAATGCCAATCATTAAAAAATACGTATTGACAAAGAAGAAAGCATAACCATACACCAGATAACCATACATTTAATGGAAAAAGCATAGTTTTTAAAGCTATTATTTCTACCAAATTTATTTTTTTGATAATCAATTAATTGTAATACAGTTAGTATTCATTCTCATACATGTCTAGACACGACACCAATTATTATTAGAAAAGGGTCTTCCATGGATGCTACATATTTAACGTAATCAAATATTAATGTATCTACATACTTCAACTGAACGTCAATTTATTTATCACAAGCAAAATTTAAAGTCGAAGCTAACAACACTAACAAGGGAGGACCATGAGCTTGTGATTAATAAAGATACAATAAATATTGTGATTAAGTAATGTAGATATCAAATGTGTGATTAGTAATAAATTCAAACATTTTCAAACTTTTAAAACCTGCTTTAGAACAGTTCATTGAAATTAAACTAAGTTTCAAAAATATTTTTAAAATTTTGTATCGCATGGTTTGGAGTCAAAAGGCAGACTGAGGATTCTAAAGCGTTTATCGATTTTTTTAACATTAAGTGTAAATTCAAGTAGTACAAAGTCATGTCCACGGATTTTTATACGTAGCATGTTGAAATGTTGTCTCTGTCTTTCCGCTCTCTCCGTCATGTGGAACATTTGTACAATTTGTATGAAATACATAAATTATCCACTCATCCTGATTCCAATTGTAAATCTAGTTCGGTTCTTATAAATTTGCAGACATTAGTTCATTTCATTATGGTTCAATTATGCAAATATGTACTCCCACTATTATATTGTTCCTCCATGTCTTGCATTTGGAATGGTTATTATGACAGTTACCATTTTACCTCTATCAAAATGTACGGGCATTTACCCAACTTATTGTGTCCCATTGTGATGTAATCTCATTTTTAATAGTACTTCTACTTAGAACTCTATTACTTGAATTCGCTAATGTCTATGAAAGTTCTTCATGTTATTTACAAGAGTAAAATACAGCTAAGGACTAAATGATTTCAGAGAGTTCATAAATCATTGACGAAAATTGTAATGGCTTTAAGATCCTTTTGATATATAAAAATAAAAAGACATTGATACAAAGTTTATACAAACAATTGCGGATCATACGTTGAAGATGGAGCTTTTAAAGGAATGCATATGGGGTTCCGTTGTACAGTTTTTGTCCTCATTTTAAATCAAAACTTCCTAGCATAAAATAAGTAAAATAATGGGACCCATTTTATCTAACCACAAAGAAATATAGTTGCAAGTCGTTTAGCAATTTACAAAGCATAGCTCGGAACGTTTGGATAAGGCAAATGAATTAATAAATAAATGTTCCACACAGCATTTTGGTATACCACAACCAATTTAATTTAGCTGTAAGAATTGATTAAAAAACAAAAGGCTAATATAAAAAGTGAGAGAGTACTAAAGATTATAAAACAAGACCACGATACTCCCATTTAAATACTCTCTGATAATTATGGATCCTTTAAAGGTCATTGAGTACGAAAACTGTTTAATGAAGATAGAATTTCAATCAATTATTCCCAGACTAACAAAAAACAAAATTCAGACAGTCGGAAAAATTCAAGGATTTATGAAAAAAATAAAAACAAAATAATATTTCAAATTAATTCAATTCCATTAAATATGTTAGCCAAATTTTTTCTTTTATTTGAAATTAATAATTCAAATAATTGCTGTAATACTGTTTCCAACCTACTATGATGAAAATCATCATGGTTTCTTTAAATGATTTGTAAACAGTTTTGTAAATTATTTAAACATGCTACATCATTTAAAACTTTTCATATGAACAATTACTTTGATTTTTAGATTAATTCAAATATTGATGGCCAAATAATTTGAAAACATTCACGAGTATTGTCTCTTTTAATGCTGTAAGTTTTTTAACAGGCTAGTGGCATTTATCTTGCGCGATTGATTGGTATCGGCAATCAAAAGTATTCAGCGTATTATTGATTAGTTTGAGATGAGGAGAGAGTTATCAGAGACAGCATATAGCATACACTGCGTCAGATTCGCACAGTCCCTGTTTGTTTTAGCCACATGAAGGGAAAATGCCGACGGTGAAAGAAAAGTCAGAAAGAGGAAACAGGGATTTCTTTTATCTGAAACCTCTCTTTCTTTGGCTGAACAGTTACTTACTTTGGAGAGACTTGAGTTTTGAGACTTTAGCCTGTTGGGCTTTCTTTTTCTAAGCAGAATCTTTAGTGTGAGACTCCTTGCTCCGATTCGGTTTCCCTATGTTCTTCTCATGCTTTTTAAATACACCCGAATCTCAACGTCTTTATCCCGAATCAGATGATGTCCCTCGATCTTCATGGGATGAAAGAATTATCCAATTCATAGCAATTCTTTCTCTTCACTCTTCGTCACTTTCTATTAAGATTGGCTACCACAACATTTACCCCTAAATGATATATTCAATCCACTTTTACAATTCAATCTTATAATTCAAATACATTTGCTGTTGAATGGACAAAACATATTTCTTTCTACTCTGTTTACTTATTCCTTTGTAGTTAAACCCACATTTACTACATTTCATTGTACGTATTTATAGAGTAGTTGAATACTTTTCTTTCTAGCTTGATAACTGTGTAGCTAGCTGTTACTAATTATATAACTTCATAATTTATTATTATTAGAGATCAATGGTAGTATAAAATGACAGGGTTATTAGTTAGATTTGCTAGAATGCAACTGAATAGCACAAGAAATGCAGAGAAATAGGATATAAAGTGAAAATTGCTATTAGAATAATGAACATAAATCTTTATAGTAATGGGAATGCTTTCAAGATCTGACAATAATGTACATTTTGTTTAAGTATGGATGTTGGTTATTAAGGAAAGGAAAAGTCATGCATGGATGCTGGTAGTAGAATATAGAGAGAGAGAGGATAATCAGTGGCATCATCTCACCAGACCAGCAGATCACAAGAAGCTTTGAGAAAGGGGCTGTTGAATTATTATTGCTGTTGATACACTTTATTGATAATGGGCACTCTTCTTTTCTTAGGGAGAGAAAGTTTATAGTATTCTTCCCCTCTTTTTTGTGAGGACTTTCTCCTTTGACTCATAAAATAAAGATTTTGTCCACGAAACTTTATTTTTATTCCAACAACTCATTTACTCATTTGCCCTCATCAAAAAATTCCATATCATAAAATAAAATTCACTCTCTCTCACTACATAGTACAAGTTACAAGTCAAGAGCACAAACACTAACTCAGTCAGTCGGCAAAATGTAAATTTTTCTTCATAATAATATTCCCTTGCAACCTTCTCATCGTAGTCCATCCAATTTAAACTTTAATCATCTTCTCCAAGTACGGATCAGTTTTCTCTACTCTTGATGAGAATGAGAAATGTTATTCTAGTACCTCAATGTTTATCCTGAAGCAAAATAAAAATTAATATTCCAAAAATAAAATCCTCAAAGAAATTCAATGTAACCAAAACCAACCAGCCGCAGAATATAGAGTCCTTGTTGATGAGATTTTATTTTACTTGATAAATGTTTTCATAACACTTTTTACAATCTTTGGCTATGTGACAAAGTGTTCCTATCCAAAAATCCCCATGTTTCAAGGATTTAATCACCGACAAGTATTTATCTAATTATAAACCCATTACTAATTGAATAAGCTGTAATTATTTTTTTTCAAAGTGTTTCTACTTTTATAACATCTACAAGGATTATATAGGACTGCATATAGCATAACAACCAAGTAGGACTATATACTCACTGCATGTTTTATTTCTAGCTTTTTTTATTAAAAATGGATTGCACAGACTTGTCGACAATTAAATGATGAAAAAAGCTGACTGATTATGAGAGATAGTTTTGGTTTCATTTTGTTATATCCACACAGTATAAATGATATGATATATGTGGTATGGCGCTTCAGCTTCACAACAGTCATATAGGATATTAGATTGGGGAATTTTTACAGAAAGAAATAATACCCGGGTAGAATAGTTAAGTATGTAGTAGTGGATTTGAAACGTAAGGAATGTGTTCTTCTCTCTGAGGATATGCCATCTTTCACTGACTCTTGTTTAATGATGTATATCTGCGTGTATGCTGTGTGTGTGTGTGATGTAAACTATATGGTCACTTGTGAAATTATATATGTGTTTGACTTTTCCATGCTTTCTCCACTGCAATGCAAGGCTAACAAAGACAGAGGCAGCTAGAGAGTAGTTGTATTAAGAAACAAAAGGGAAATTACAGGATATTTGTGAGAACACATTTCAGTATGTCGGAGATTGATATGTATGGATGAGTATGGGATTATATGTATCAGTTACGTGATGTAGTCCCAATGGCCAATATACACATCTTGACTTTACTTTATACAACAATTTAATACTACAGCTAAAGCAACAGCCAGTTCTAAAGTTAAAAGAGAGACACAAGAAAGAAAGGAGAAAAAGCAGCAGTAGAATTACATGACTATACATGTATATTTCTATATAGAATGTATTTATATATATGTGCAATGTATTCGCATCAAAAGTCGGGGACTTTTCTGGAGAGATTTATCAAGATCAAAGAGGATATTTCTTTGTAGAACTATTCTGCTGCCTTTTCTTTATTCGCTTATGGAATTATAATCAGGAATAAGATTTACACAGATCAATTTTTAGAGTAAAACTTTCTCCTTCTTTTCTTTCTTCTCCACTTTACTTTTTGATCCAAGTCACTCTACATTCTCCAGTATCCCTATCATGTACTACTATACCATGCTACTACACAATATTATCCCTTAGCCACTTTTCTGCTTCAGGAAAAACATTTCAGAGGAACAACCTGACAGCATAACTATATCGTACATCGTACTTACTCTGGTGGTGTGCTGGTGTGGTTGACATATCCTTCATTCATCTTATATGCACACTAAATCATTGTACAATTTTTTTTTCTTAAACAAAACTAGCATATAACTTTTTAAACTTTTTTTGGTTTTACAAAACATTATTTTACTAACTGACTATCACACCACAATGCGGTATAAGGAATATATGTTCCAACATGTTTAATGGTAAAATGGAAATAAATGTTTTTTTTATCCTCTTCTCAAGAGAAAAATAGTTTTCAGAGTAGTTTAAATTATTTCATGATTAGAAAATCGGATTAGAAAAGAGTTGACTTCGGAGGAGGAAAAGTCTCGATCTGAGAGTGAGTTGTGTAAGTAAGTAGGTGTTTTGTGGAGGAAAGATCCAAGTTGTACGTGTCACATGAAACGGTTGTTCGGTTAGTTTCCGTGGCCTTGTCCCAAACTGATGTTTCTATCCATTTTCAATGAAATCTTTCTGTGGCTAATGTGATGGCTTATTGAGAATTGACGACAGAATAAAGAAATCTTCAACAACCCAAAAATCCTTTACGAGTGTCAATTCTTATCTCAATTGCGTACCCCCAAATGTCATCATGTTGCATTTACTGTAGACGGTATAAACGTATAAGCCACAGCTCAGTAAAGATTCTTATTGACAACAAATAACTCCCCAATGAATGAATAGTCAATGAAACACATACAATGCAAGCTTCAAGACTTTGATTCCACAATTGAGACTTGGATGGGATGCACAATGCAGTTACTTAATAGAATAAACCTATTGCATTCGACATTTCTATTGTTTTCTATACGATAAACGATTGTCATTGTATATTATGGCAAAACCAAAGGAAATTATTTCCTCGTTGTAATCCTAATTATTTTGCAATTATTTTTTAACAGGATAATTTTTTTTTTAATTTGAATTTAAAAGAGAAAATGTAATGGGAATAATTTTTATAGAAAATTCAAAGTGATATTTATTTACCACATGAATAGAAGAATAAGAAGATACTATTAAGACGCTCAAGTTATAGTGATGGTCTATTACACTAGACTAGATTTGATCTTGTGATTAGTATCGAATATTCCTAAAGTTATGGGGTAATTGAGAGTGATAATATTCATGGAATCTAGTTTTGGGATGTTGAGTTGGGTTGTTGGCTCATCAAGTGATCCGAAAGGAGATAAAGGAAGTGCAAAAGGTGTCGAGAATCTCCAACACCATTCCACCATCATCACTATAGACTCATATACTACTTATATACTGTATATAGTACTACATAGGGAACATTTATTATTCCTCGTTCAATGCAGTAATTTAGGATGAATATGTTGTTGTTGATGCTACGCTCCACTAGACGTGATCTTCATCCACTTTCAACTCTTCTTCTTCTTCTTAAGAAGATGTTATGATGATGATGATGCTGTTAGCTATACATCGGTGTAAATTCAGAAAGGAGAAAACGAAAGGAAAACGACCAGTCTAATTTCAAATATCGTATAAAACCTCATTTCTAATTGACATATTGCGTTTGTGATCGAGAGTATATATAAAACCCTTTGGGTGCTTTTCAGTCGATCGATCCATTTGGTTTGCTTGACTCTTCTATTCTTCTTCTATTTTGTATATTCACAACTTCCAAATTGTAATAATAATACAGCAAATAGCACATTCTACTTCTACTGCTACAACTCCAATATAGTAAACGGGGAAAGTTTCTTCAATTTCTCATCATTCATGTATCAAAGATTTCGTAGAGTTCAAGGGGTGATGTGGTGGCAGCATAAAAATACAAATATTATCCAATGAATAATATACCTCTATATCGTCCATATGGACTTAGTTGGATGGCAATGCTGCATTTGCATATTGTTAGTCAATAGAGCGATATGCTTTTGCATCTTCTTGGCTGGCCCAAATGTAGATTCCTAATTCTCCTTGTCTTTCTCTCTGTTGTACACATATCCTCCTGCCTGGAATTTCTTACTATTATCAGATTTCCCTCTACTAAACCAAAGGCATGTAGCAAAATCAAACCAAAGCCAGGAATCATTCTCTTTCTCTCTTTATGTTTTCCCTGCATGGAAATTGATGGACGGAATAATGTCTGTCTTATTCTCTTTTGCTTCCATTGCTATTTATACGACAGAGGATAAATTCATTGTACTGTTGCTCACACTTTTGCTACTCGTAGGTTATACTCCGTTTTTGTATTGCATTTTTCTATGTTGAGTATGAGTTTTTGCCATGTATTGTATATCATACGAGAGTATGAACGGAGGAGTGTAATAACGAAGGCATGGGAATCCCACATAACTATTATTATTATTATTATTATTGATTTATTCTTTGACTGACGGCCACAACCCTTACAATCATTATTAATCGACATCATTATTAGAATTAAAATATTATATCATACATTATTATACGTGTGGGGTCACTGACAAAACTACCCGTCTTGAAATTTCCCCTGAGAATGTCGTGAAGTATGTTTCGGATTGGGAGTGGATATGATAATGATTATCGTTTATTTATTCTTTAATTCTCTAAACAGAGATTTATTTATATTTAATTGTGATTTTAAATTACACAAACAATAGACTCGGAGAGCTCAATTCTATACAATGCTTGTTGTATGAAGTCTAGCTAGTGAGTGAGGAGAGAACGCTTTAAATTGTTAACGGACAATAATTAAAAATGCTTCTAAATTATTCTACCGGGAAGAGCAAAACATTGGGGTAAAATTAGAATGATAAATTATTAAAAATCTAACCTACTCGTAACAATACGAATCAAGTACTATTTCTCTTAAAGTAAATGCATATTTAACATATATAAATACATTTTTCACCTTTTCTACATCTAGGTTAGTAAAGAATAACAGATAATTTGAAGTATTATTTGGCAGACTATATTCTTTGAGAAACTTATTTCTTAATAGTTTATATCTTGGACAACGAAACATGACATGGTACAAGTCCTCTGTTTCATTTAGGTTACAGCAAATACATTTTTCAGATACATCATTGTCGTAAAAATTACTCAATTTCTTAAGTTTAACATTTTTTCCGTTAGTTGTAATTTGAGACATATTTGCCCAAAGTTGTAAGATTAATTTTATTTGATTCCAATTAACATAAAGTGATTGATATTTTTCTAAGTTTACATTTATTCTAACAGTCTTATAGTGTGGCATTGAACCACTGTTTTGCATTCTTATAATATCCGCTTCTGTTATTTTGGATTGAATAATGCTAATATACTTATTTATTATTATGCTGAAGTTTTTAATGTCTCTATCAGTTACTGGGTTTAATTTTAATAGATCCCCGCATTCATATTTTTCTAATAGTTCTTTTAATAAGTAGTACCAATTCTTTCTAGTTTTACAATTCTCTGCTTTTTCCTTTAATGATTCATAGCATCCATATACAATAGAATTTTTACTTTTGAGCATGATTCTCGTCCAAAACATAATCAATGATTTAATAACAAAATATTCAATGTTTACAATAGAGTTCTCAATCCTTAAGAACCACAATGGGGTCTTTTGTGGTAGTGAGAATAAGCGTCTAAGATAATTGTTCTGGAATAACACAAAACTATGAATCATGCTAATTCCCCATATAGGAGCGCAATACATTGCTACCAATTTCACCATGCTATCAGAAATCTTAATTCTACTTTCTAAGGTTTTCATTTTAGTTTTGTGCATTAGTGAGAATGCATTGTTCTCTGCGGTTTCTGCTTTTTTAAAAACAATATCTGCTATTGAGGTATACTTCGTATTATTGTGGAAGCAAACGCCTAGATATGTATAATTTGGTACAGCTTCAATTTCCTCATCTCCCCAGAAGACTTTTGCTTCATGAATTCTTCTGTTTCCATTCCTAAAGATAACTACTTTTGTCTTTTCTAGGTTTACAGTTAAATTATTATCTGAAAAATATTCCTTAACTACGTTAATTTTATTTTGTAAATCAAAAACGTTGGTAGCTAACAATACAATGTCATCTGCATATAAAAGCATATGGATGTCAACTTTACCAATTTTAACTGTCGGAATATCAGAATTGTGCATTGCACTAGTTAGATCTTCTATAAATATCGTGAATAACTTCACCTTGCAGAACGGCTTTCTCTATGTTGAAAAAGTCACTTTCGCCAACTTTGGTTCTGATTTTTGCTCTAGCGTTTTTATATATGTTTTGGATTACTGTAATGAATTTACTACTTAATCCTGCATTACTGAGCTTAATCCAAAGTTTGCTATGGCTGATGCTATCAAAACATTTAGAGAGATCAATGAATAGTGAATCATTCTTTTTAGCTTTCAGATGGTACTGTAATGCAGCATTCAGTACATATACATGGTCTTCACATCCCGTACCTTTCTTATATGCTGCCTGGTATTCGGAGATAGTCTTATTTGTATCACATAATTCATTCAATCTATTTGTCATAAGCATAGTTATTAGTTTTAAAGTAGTGTTTACAAGAGATATAGGTCTATAGTTGTTTGGATCAGATTTGTCGTTCTTTTTGTATTTGGGTGATATAACTAATTCTGACATCTTAGATGGTACATTTTGTTTTCGCCACATATCATTAATACAATCAAGTAGACTCAGTCGTTGTCGTATATTTAGAGTTTTCCACATTTCATTTATAATTCCGTCTGGACCAGGAGATTTTCTTATCGCTAGTTGTCTTATACTAATGTTCAGTTCTGTAAAATCAAAATCATTGTCTAGTGAAGGAACAATCTTTTCTGGTACCTTTACATAGTTTTCAGTATCACTAGATTTAAATAATTTAGAATAGAAGGAATGAAAAATGCTTCAGCAGTATACTTATAATAAGAGATTGCCTTGTAGAATTCTCTAGGGTTCCTAGAGTCAGACAGATTTCTGTCTAATGTGCTCATAAACTTTAATTTCTTAGCATTTATGTATTTGTTATATATTAATCTGGCTTCTAAATATTTAGATTTATTTTGTTCATAGTCTGGTTTATCTTTATCTGATTTTCGGAAAAGCTTTAGAGTCTGGAGTTTAGTTTTCTTATATTCCTTACATTAATTGTCAAACCATCTAGGCCCATAAGGCTTACAGTGATCTCCAAAGAATACAGTTTTATTCATTTTAGCTGTATCTGCTGCTTTCAACATTGCACTTTGGAACATTTCAATATTGTTGTGTTCTGTACTGCCAATGGAATTAAGTTCTATGCTTACTCGTTTTTGATATGTCTCTAACCATTCACCATAATATATAGATATCTACGTACCATACTACTATATTGTATAATATAATACATAACAAGGGAGGATTTTTACCATCTTGCGCGCAAGACGCATGGAGCGCACAAGCAGTAGCATTGTGAAGTGGTTGCTATCCTGTTATACATTACAAATATTAAAATAATAAATCCAAACGGGGAATCAATAATCATGTTTATCAAAATAGCAGTGTTCTGTGCAGTTTTAACTGTTGGGTTAGATAATCAATTTCTGTTGAAAAGTATGCAGTTGTTGATTTTCGACAAGGTTAAAGCATCTTTGTTTAGCTATAATTTCAGGTACTGCTGTATGTACCACATGAGTAAAGGGTACAAGCGAATTCTGTTTCAAACCGCCCCCAAAGATCCAGTGCCGGAAACTTCTGTCGAACTAAAAGATGAATTCAATTATTCTATGTTTGATGATGCTGTATCATCAATAGATAGGTACGATCAGTAATGCAATGTACATGGTAAGAATGAACAATAAACATTTGATGTATTTTGACGTTATTATTCTAGAATAATCAACAAATCGGCTCGGAGTACGTTTCTGTAGACTTAACCTGTACAAACTGGAAAACGACTATTACGAACAAAGGATTGGGGATAATTTCAGACGCAAATAAATTAATCATGCTCTTAAAAGTTGCTAAATGAATTTAGTAGATTGAAACATTTTAAATCATGGTTGATTTTCATTTGCAGACTTTATCGTATACTGGAGGATCCGTTTTTTATTGTTATCCTTTACCGTCTTTTATAAATACTAATGTACTCTTTTACCTTTTGTCGTGTTTGCTGCAGTGCAATCACATATAGAAGGCCATTTTGATCCTAATCACCCGTGGAGGATTACTGAGGTCCCATAAATATCAACGGCTGTCATTCGTATATCATCCTTAATTGCACAGGAGGCGTGCAATTACTCAATTAATTTCATCTCATATTCAATCAATGATTACTTGGATAGCTTCAACGAACGAAGCACGTCGAGGATTTGTAATTCCACAACCTGCCTCCTACTAGATCTAACCAGCACCGCTCTCGCATCAAGAATAATATTATTAAACATACCAAAAATACTTTATTCTAAGAAAACAATCGGAGAATACGATGATCTTCCTGAAACGGATGAAATTATTACACATCAATTGCTAAACACGGAAAAGTTTTTATCCGACAGTGGCGTGAAAACCCAATCCATTGAAATTAACACAACATTAATAAGAGACCTGGAGGTTTACTTGAAGAATGCAATACAAGCAGCTACAATTGCCTGCAATGGATCGACATCACATCATTTACTTATGTAAATATCTTCTCTGTAAACCATCGAATGATATAAATTAAAATACGATTAAAGAACGATGAAGGAGATAAAAATGAATGATATAAATTATTCATTAATAAACTCCTCTGTCAATTCTTCATCACATTGTCTTCTTCGCAGTGACATAGGCTTGTACTAAATAAATAATGATGAAGGTGATAGTTCGTTTCTTTTCTATTTTATTTGAATGAGTCTTATGCTCATTGCAATAACACAGACTGTGTTTCTTGCGTGTCAGACAATGTGTGTGATATTCAGTTCATTTATTTCGAGTTTCATTGTATCGAAAAGTTTAATAAAAAATTCACTTGCTTATTACATGTCATTGATATTGCTAATTAATATTACAGAATTTAGCAGTGGAACCTCCAAACCAAGCACAGGAAATAAAATGCTTTCAACAGCTAGCAGAGAGCTGAAAACTAATTATTGTAAGCACCCAATTACCGATGCTGAGCTTTAACGGCAACTAAAAAATGGTTTAAATAGCACCCAAATGATGCAAATGCAAATTATTTTTTTGAAATGTCGCCAATCAAAAGTGACTTAAAGTACTGCCAGTTAGTGGCAATCAAAATTAAAATGTGTAAGTGATGTGTAAGTAGGCATTAGCAATGTATTCAAAAGATGTACAGCTTAAGCGAGCAGTGTGGTTGTGCTCGAGTTACAAACTGACCAACCCAAATAAACTGAAGGGTTTATTTGGGAACACATAAAGGGGGGAAACGGTTACAAAACTCAATTGCTCTGTGGAATTACCAAAATTGTTTATCGCTGTTTCAACAGCAACCACACCATAATAAAAATTAGTTAATACTAAAACTTAATTTCACTGGGAAGCAGAGTGGGGCCAGAAAACCTTAAGGCAAAATATTGGAAGATGGTCGCGGGTATGAGCATTGCGTCCGTGCGAGAGGTGCAATGCGGTCATCACTAAAATCACCCCCGAATCAATGCAGATTCCAAGAAGGAGGAAATAAAAAAAGAAGAATCCATGGAAAGCGACGACATAGAAATGGACAACGATGTTTAATTATGTAGTGTTTTCTGTGCTCGTGGAGCTTTATTAAACATTACTACCTATTACATAGAAACATACATCCTATATATAGTGTAGTGTAGGAAGTAGGAAGTAGAAAGAAGGAAGAGGAAGTAAGCTTTAGTCAAGGATATGACAAATTATTTTACCAAATTTAAGGAATACATTACCTTCGGCTTTTAAAAATGTTGATTTGAAAAATAATTTGCTTTTCCCCAGTATTTTTGTTTTATTTATTTACATAAACAACTTTTAAGTTTCAACTTTAAAATATCATGAATAAAGTAATAGGGTGGAGACAAGAGACACAAACGTCCTCCATTTTCCTTTAAATTTGAATTTAAAGGGAAAATTTGCATTAGTGTACAGACAATCTGTAGACAGATTTTGGAATCGAAGCAAATTTTCTGGCATGATGTCAAAGTTTATGAAATTGGGAACATGCCACTATAGTTAAAAAGTTTTATGATTCCCATCTCAATGACTTCTCAATATTAAATCGTACAGTTCATCGAAACATGTTTAAGAGAGTGCGCAGTTGAGTATAAAAATTTGTTTCAAATTGTTGTAAAGATGTCATAGAAAGTTGTTATTTTAAATTGAAGGCTAGGTGGAATTTTGACATTTTGAAAACTGTGAATTTTTGTGACTTGACTGTTAGAGTAGAAAAGTGCACAAAAAGACACAAGGTGGCACAATGCAACGAAGATCTGAATAGAATATATTCTAATTATTGTAAAGCACTCAGTACTCAGGGATTTTATAGAGTTTGCACTAAAACTGCAGCATTTGTTTGGTACAATCCCACAAGCCTGCAATAATGGACGTGTGGAGAGTTTTGTGTATTGTCAACATCACGTTGACACTTGCGCCTGTAACTACGTTTCTATTGAATTGCTCACATTATAAATGATAAATGAAAGTTTTTTTATACAATGATAATTTTAACTTTGTATCACAATATCAAGAGACGAGTTGCTTTTATGTAATAAGTTTAAAAAAGCGCAAAACATACCTAGAAAACCTAAAAATAGTGTTTCTTACTCGTCTGCATCTTCACAGAAGCAAGTATTGGAGTTGATAAAGAATAGATTAGAATTAAATAGTTTTCCAATAAATTTGCTCGTCATTGGTGACGATAATGCAACTTTGTTGAAAGTATTGTGTAATTTTTTTAATTTGTTACTGGGCAGGCATATAACTCTACATTGGTTTCCAACCAATGGTTTTGAAGGAGAAGTTTAGAGCAAGTTGTAATTTGGAGTTTCGACAACTCTTACAAGCTATGCGTTACAATAGAGTTACTGGAAAATTAAGCTCTTGAATACACGTCATTGCAAAAACTTGTCAAGAACTTGGAAAAGGATAGTGTGAGATTTGAGATTATATCCGATAATCGTTCATGTCAAAATTATTATGAGCAATATTTGGGATCCATCAATCAACCATTTCTCCTCCTTTCATCCATTGTTCAAGTTCATCAAGCTCTTGTTTAGACGGAATAATACGTATCCAATAAATCCGTGACTAATCGTGACATCCCACTCTGAAAAACAGCATGAACTCTGGCAGTACCCATCCGGAGCCAGAGGTAATAAGAGAAAATTCGATGAGACTAATCTAATATTAGACTAATAATCAACAGTTAGCCATTGACTGTCCTAAGTCGTCCGCTAATACCTCTCGTGGTATTTTACGATCAAGCACCTCGTAGAACGCTTCGGTTGGCCTGCGAAATCCTATGTCGCAAAAGCGCACCAATCGACTTGATGCCAATGGAACACCATTATGCAATTTCTGCCAACAACCTAGTTCTTTGCAGGGGATGACGACCAGGGAAACGAGTAATGGTTATGGCCCCCGGATCTCAAATCAGTATCTTATATTCAATGGGAGAATCAGTGGAAGCAGTTCGACGCCAATTTTAAAGATTTATGTATTTTGTTTTTTATATATGTTTTTGTTTGTTGTATCTATAGTAAGTAAGTGTTTATTCAGTTAGGATTCCAACGAAATTATTCGGTGAAATACGTAATATAATTGTTATTTGAGTCATTTGTTTTCTTTCCACACTTTGTTGTTTTCTTTTTTCAAATTTTCAATGCAGGATTTTCTATCACTCACTGGACATCATATTTCATTTTTGTTGAAAAATGCTGATTTACATTTCAAACTACTATTTAAAACATTATTTTCATCTCATCCAGCATGCCGGTGCAAGTTATGGTTAATTCTACATGGATGAGCCAGGATATAGAAACTAAAGTATATAAGCATTGTATTTGCAAACGGATGAATGTTACATCAAAATAAAGAAAACTATGCAATTTTAAATTTCATTGACCGTGAAAATGTCATTTATTTCTTATATTGTCTACTGAGTAGACTTCGGAGTTTAAACGATTTGGTAATTAACGATATTTCTTCCTTTACTATTGTTCGATTCACTCGACCAGACCGACAAATGAAACAATTCTTTCCTCTGATCGCCGTTAAAGCTAGTGAATTGAAAATTGAAAACCAAATCTAAATCGGGTGATTGCAACGCAACAACTTTGACTATAGTTACCGCTTGCAGGTTAGTTAATAAAGTATATTGTCGTTGTTCTTTTAGGTTGATAGATAAAAAAATGAGGAAATACAGGCCGATCTCACGCTTGATGTTGGAGGTGTAAATATACATAAAGTTTACTGTTTAGGATGCATTTCATTTATGCAAACATTCGACACATTGTCAGACACTTTGTTAATGCAAATTTAGCAAAGAAAATTCCTTGTGGGCATAACACTTTAATTAAAAATACCATATTCCAAATTTAAAAGCAATGCCTGTCGTTTATATTGGCGATTTTAAAAAAACGGCGGGTTTAACGGCCGATTTTAATGAAAGTTCTATCTCAGACGGCCACTTTATTCAACAAATTTAGTTAATTTAATCTTAATTGGGAAGTTTTTTGATGTTACTCTTTAGCAATAACACAAACATCATAACACAATCAACTTCCCATGACGAGGCAGAGGATCGAACCCTATGGGCGAAAGTTTCGGGAGATGGAGCCCAACCACCCTACCCCTACGCTACCAATGCGTCTTCTAATTAGCGATATTGGCGATTGTATAGTGATTGTTGTTTTATACTTTTCACTCATTTGTTTTAGACATTTAAAACAGATTAAATTGCGTAATATGAAACGGTGTATCGTAGTTAGATTTTAACCTTTAAAAAGAAAACATTTCCTAACCCTGAATTCAAATAGAAATCATACATAATAAAACTCAAACATAATATAAACTGTATTAAACAGAAATATTATATAAAGAAGATTTTGAAGAATTAGAAAATAGATTTCGATTAGGATATTTTGCATATTTTGCAATTAAATTTACGCTGATAATATATTCAATAAGTGCAATGACAAGCACGTATACGATTCATGATCACATTATCGAAGCAATGAATTTGAAATTGATTTCAAGGAATTTAAAATGTAGCAACAAAGACAAACGAAAATTAAAAACCTAGCTGATTGATTAATATCTATGATTTAAGTTGTGCAATTATAACTAATTAAAAGTATAAATACATAGCTTCAGCGTAGAGTCCTGAGGAGTGAGATTTTCCATTTCCTGAGCCTCAATTAGGTGGCATAGAAATCCAGAATTATATAACATAAAAATCCAGTTTTGAGCATGAAAATTCATTTTTGTGAGTCCCATAAATTGCTCTAAGATGATGATAATCAAGCTTATTATAGATTTTCATTGCAGATTGGAAACAGAAGTATTAAATAATTACCAGGTTGATTCAGGTAAATTACGACTTGTCCTCTAAATTTGTGTTGTCTACTTCATTCATCCGAAAAGTATGATCATACTGCAGCATTTACTGAGAAAAAAATTATACCACAATAAATATTAAAATATGTGTTGAGGCCGTGTAAGTAAAGTTTAGGTTGTTAGATGAAAGGAATTGATTCTTTATGATGATGTTGATTTTGATATGGAGAATGCTCGCGTAACTATTATGCTTGCAATTATCGTGTAAATAAGATGCAGTTAACGCCAACTTAAAAGGATTAATTTAGTTAAAGCAGTACTTAATTTACTTGTCAAGAAAATAATACGGAGAATTTGAGACAATTACAAAATGAGACAAGACACAACTTTCTGAGACGACTGGAGTTGACAAAGGCTAGACTGCAAGTGATAATAAGATAAGTAAATGAGTCATATTTATAAACTTGAGTAAAAAAGAAACAATGACAAAACTTGAAATTCAATATGTTAATGAAGGTAAAAAACTGAACAAAAAGGTAATTTGATTTGAATGCAGGTCAATCTTGTACAAAAATAGAATTAAGTAAAAATTAAACAATAGAAATGTTTTGCATAAATTTGAGTTTAAGACAAAATGCTACTTTCACAATTTACTAATTTACATCTCCAACAATATGACTCCAAGAAAAATAATTTCACTCACCTCATCTCGAATGACCTTTATAGACAAAGAATAGTAAGCATGTCGTATAGGAAGAAGACCCACAAAGTCACCTTTAATTGGGGAATAGATCTTCCAAAATTATATTTTGCTTTTTAAATGCATACAAATTTAATTATTATATCACTTACGATGTGTTTTTACGTATTTCACAAATTGATCACATTTAATTTATATAAGAAAATATGTTATTTACAGAAGTTTTTTATTCAAAAAAGAGAAATTTAACTCAATAGACTTCAATACAGAATGTAACAGTCTCTGAACATCACAGGATGTTCATTATTCTCAATTCACTCGAATAGATAAACTATATATAACTATTTTCTGTTGTTATGGGCCAATGGGTTGCAACAGGTGTTTTATTAACCCCATCTGGCTAAACAAATGTAATATTAGCTAAGATGCTTTGTGCTTTGCTATATATATATGCTCTGTGTCAGTTGCAACACGCTACTTAATTTACTGTCTATTATAAAGTTCAAATATGAAATATTTTTTTTTAATTCATACAAGAATATTTTAACTATTTGTGGGCAACAAATGGATTAAATTAATAAATTTTTAACGTTTTTAACTGTACAGAAGAAAAGATTTACAGATTGGGATTTATTAGGTAAAACTTTCTCATGAAGAACTCATTTTTAACAAGAATTACATATTAAAACATATATATTATATTATGATATTATGATCATACATATATCATGATTATGTTACTGCATATCATCATTTTAAAATCACCCGTAAACTATCTGTCCTGCGAGTATTCAAAATCCTTTGCCGACTATTGAAATGCCATTATCTGATTTGAAGTAAGATTTAATGGAATATTATCTTTAAACTCATTATCCTTTCCGGTTTTCCTTGTTGAAATCTTTCCTCCTGCCTATTTACATTTGGAATTCCATGACACTGCTGCAGAATACAACCTGTGTAGCCAGAAGTGGAGTCACGTCTGTTGTTGGTGCGACAACATTCTGGGGATTCCACTACAATAGGGTTGAATGACCTCAAATTCAGTTACGATAATGTTCTAGTAGGATTTTAGCACATGGATTTTGAAGAAGATAATACAAACATGGAGATTCTGAATTATCCCCAATCTCATCATTTTCTAACCTCCTTATCTCACCATCCTTCAATTTTATCCCATTCACTAAAGTTTTAACATTTAATAAATTAAAATTTCCCTAAATTAAAAACAATGCGCTGAAATTTATTACCTGCAAATGTCGTATGTGGAAATCCCCTCCATTTCTGAAAATTTCATCTTGTGGGCTCATCACCGCGTGATTGTTGTGAATATTTACTAATTCTTCATTTTCTTTACAACAACAGGGGTAACGATGATGTAGTGTTCTTCTTAATGCTGTAATTAAGTAATTCACATAGTTAGTGTCATAGAACCATTTAAACTGCTAAAGGTTGCTGCTGTGTCTAAAATTCAATGGGAGGAATTTGCATATTTAGACACATTTAACGCAATATTTTGCAAGTAAAATATTTTAATTATAGGTTTTTTCAGGTTTTACATTGAATATTACATGTTCATCACCATTTTTTAATAATTTTGAATTCATACTCGTATGTTGAATATTTTTAACAGTAGCTGTTTTGCCAAAATTTTGTATTTCATTTAACCTGTCATTTATCGTACAGGAATTTAAATCTTGTACAATTTTACTTTATTATTGGAAACACGATGTTAATTACGCATTCCCTAAGTTCATGCGGATGTTTCAAATCTAATTGCTCATAACCAAACAAAAACCACAGCAAAGAGATATTTGAATCGTTCTTCGGACTTCTTTGTCAAAGAGTCAATGCTTGATTCAAGTGGAAATGTATCAAATCTCCCATCAAATTTCATTCCAAAAGAACGTGGAATGTTAAATTAAAGCTGCATCATGCTGTTTTTTTTTTGGAACGAACCAAGCAAGTGTCGCATACATTAATTAGATAATTTAAAAAATGTAAGTACACAAAAAAACTTTTTTAACATTATTGTATTATTTTGGCCATGTTAAAGTGTTAGAAAATCTTCTTTTTAAAGAATTTTCCATGTAAATTTCAATGTAGTTGAATTAAAAGAATGAATCGTCCGTAGCTGCATATAGTGGATGAGTGTATTATTTATTAATTTGGGCAAAAAATGACATGACAACAACAAAGGTTCAGAATATGATTCAATGTAATTCATCTATTGCGTTATACTTATACATATATTGACTGATAGTAAATAGCTTTATATCGATATTGCATATCAGAAAACGAACCAAGAGATGAGAGACGGAATAAATAAAAGCTTGAACATACCCTCATACTTAAAAAATCATTTCAGACCAAATCCTCTAGTGTAAATAAAATTTATGATAATTTTATTGCAATTTTTATTTAGTAATTATTCAACAATTGTAGTTAGCACCCATATTAGATTTATTTAAAAAGTAATCGAACCGGATGTTAGAAATAGTCTCAAACTTAATTTATATTTTATCGACATTCCTAACATTCAAAAATATGTTCTTTCATTTAAGGTTCGTAGAGAATGTGTTACTAAGGAAAATGGGGAGTGAAAGGGGTGTGGTTTGGACTTTTAAATCTTTGGTTAGGTTGAATCCAAAAAATAGAAAAAATGCTTCGTTTGAGAGTATTTTTAAGAACTAAAAAACAACAAATAGGGATTATGGTGTTGCTCATACCACCCTATATCCATATTTTATAAAATCCCGATTTTTAACTTTTCTGCAGTCTTAACTTCCGTAGAGATATAAAGGTAAAAATATAAAGGTGGTGGTGATTGAAAGCCAAAGTCATAGCGCAGATGTATAGCTCACTCACGTACAAAAGTTGATACCAGATTTGATGAAGGTTCTCGTTTAAAATGTTAATGACATATGATCTAGCGTTGTTACAGTCGGGTCCACAGGGTTCTTTAGAAAATATTGAACACATAGAGCATCATGAGAACAACATCTTGTTTACAGTATACCTAAAAGTAGATTACAGATCAATTGGCATAATTCACAGTGATATACATACACATTAGGGTTCTAATTTAAGCTGATGATGACAAAAAGCCATCAACTTGTCATCTGAAAGGTCCATTGCAAAAAATATGTGTCTGCCAATGGCTCGTATGGGCTCTTGTGAAAACAGAAGCACTAAACTTGATCCGTTTTCGAGTTATCGTATAGCATTGAGTACGACTTTTAAAAAGCAACGCTCGTGAACCAGAAGTCATAGGTCACAATTTATATTTGAAAACTTGACGCCTATAATAAGACGCATAAAACGATACCACACTTACGGGGGGTTGTCACTTAAGCCGTTAAACCGATGTGAAGTCTTAATATACGCCAGCTTCTTTTAATTTATGTTTTTTATATATTACAATTTATTTTATCCATTGACTACAATAAGAAAGCGTTTGTAATTAAATAAATTAACCAAACTCATTACTAGTAGAAATTACATTTATCGTTTATGCATTTCAAATTGTATCTCAAATTTATAAGGGTATTTAGCAACCACTTTAGCATTAGTTTCTTTGATCGCATAGAATTCCGTCATTTGAGCTGCAGTAACACATGCGTAATATCTACAAAACTCATCGAATTCATAATTCTTGTGAAAAGGAAGAACGGGAAGCTTATCCGATCCAGACATCTACATATCAACACATTACACGAACAAAATATTAATTTTAA
This sequence comes from Desoria trispinata, assembly GCA_034695165.1. Classification (NCBI taxonomy): domain Eukaryota; kingdom Metazoa; phylum Arthropoda; class Collembola; order Entomobryomorpha; family Isotomidae; genus Desoria; species Desoria trispinata. The sequence continues at coordinate 28,925 of JAQFZB010000097.1, forward strand.
ATATCTATTTAAGTAGAAACTTACTAGTTTCCCATGAAGAGGATGATCGATACGCATGGTAAGTTTGGTTGAATAATAGTATTTTTCAGCAATGCTTTGTCCCCCAAGTACCAATATCCACCAATAAATACATTTATTTCTCATGACCACCCTTACTTCGAAATATGTATCGTCAAATTTTAAATGATTTGAATGCCAGAAAAGAGTTGATTGATTCCAGAATTGCATTGACTTTGGATCGTTTTTGGTGAATATGTTTCGCAAATTGCAAAAAAAATTACATTTAGCCGCTAACAATGTCCTCCCATGAACCATAACTAAATGATCGGGAATGTCTATCAAAGAGATCGACTTTCTGCACTCTTCAGTTTCTTTTATATTCCAAGGACATGTTGTGTTGCTGATACAAAGAATGTAATACATATTCAAGCACAAAGATAATGAATCCAAACTGTATATTACAATACTCACCGATATTCACACTCTTTTAAATGATCCTTGAATAAAGCTCCTGGCACATTGGTTCTGCATCCAGAACCTTGAAATAAACAATCTAAAGTCAGATCGTTTTGGCGACTTTGTCTCTCGGAAACTACGCTTGCTTGAAGATTTGATTGGCAGATTCCACATTTCACAATTTCATTCGCTTCCAGTTTTTCGTGACACAATCCGCAAATCAAATGTCCATTTTCAACGCACTCCATAATTGGAGATGCGCTAGGTTCACAGCAAATGGTGCATTCGAGAATCTTCCTTATTACTGCCTGCCACATATTTGCGGCCATTGCTAAATGAACGCAATATAAAATGGATCGTACAGTGACAAAGTTATACAGAGTTGGAGAAAAAACGCACCGTGTAAAGTTTTAAGTTTATACTGTACAAAAGATTATACTGCGTAAAAAACTACGCTTAAACAGAGGTGAAACGACTTTATCTTTTGTATGGAAGTTGTCAGGTCATTTTTAGCCCTGCCATTTACATTTTATGATTAGAGTACATTCTCGGTTCCATCCATACTACTACCACTATATAACTTATGTCATAGATTATTACATTTCTCATAGCGTAGTCAATAACCGGTCATGGGTAAACATTTGAATAGGAATCTCTTGATTTCTAATCTTTCTATTCTCGTAAGCTCTAATGTTATAAGTTTTCGGTTATTCTTCTATATTTAAATTATTGAATAATTCCTGAGACTCCAGAAGCGTCTGGAACATTTCTCAGAGCCTATAAATACAGGTGCAATCCGAGCACTCTGGCCATTCATTCTTTTGCTTAAACTTAAACCTTACAACTTTGTTGTTTCGTATCAATTCATTTTGTTACTTTTTAATATTCCATTTAATAAATATTTTCATAACTAATTGACTTATTATTAATATCTTCCATCTACGGACTGTGGTATTCATCTCCTACATCTACTTCACGGTAATAAACCCTAACGGTAAATAGTGAGATCTATTCCAAGTTCTAATTCCTTGAGTAAACAGCTCAAGAGGTCAAGTGTCGTATTGGGGGGGGCCATTAATTATCCGTAAATAATTTCATTAAAGAAATAAATTCCTTATCCATTGGATACAAGGTTATTCCCGACGTATTGAGGAATCGAATCCACACATATTCTTTCTACTTGTAGGTATTTTAAGACTTTCAGGGCCTTTACAATTACTTTCCGAAGCAATTGCATTGCTACGAAGAAAAACCTTTACAAAGTTTGATTAAATTAAACATTGAGAGATAATTTTATTTGCATTTATTGAGTGCATTTGGATTAAATAAACCATAATGTGATTGCTTATGAAAATTCATATCTCGATCTAACATATCCAGTTACCTATTGAATAAAACCAATAACTCGTTCGGATTTAAAACGTTAAGAAACAAGAAAAGAAAATTGAATGTGAAGAAGTATATACTAACAATGCAACCATATTGGACTGATTGACTTAGTCAAACGAGTTTAACCATACGCCACGTAGTATCTTTAGGTGAATTAATTATTCAGAAAAATTACAATTAAAGGCCATGAGAAGTCCTTATCACGTGTTTAAATGCACATCCTAAAAGACTTAATCTGAAAAAGAAACAATATGGAGAAAAAAATAGTTGTGCTGCTGGTTCTGGATACAGTCAAATAAAAACGTTATTGGTATTTTGCATCTTCAATTAATGCTGAATTTTACAAATGCACGACATGTATCGCATTTAATGCTTGATACTTATCTACAAATTAATCAAACGTTATCAAATAGAATATACATATCAATTCGTTTCTAATGGTATTTTGACAGTCATAGGGGTCATTAACATAAGATTAAATGTTTTTGTCGATAAATATCCTGATAATTGTGTAAATCGTTTTATTTTGCGTATATACGTAAACGTATGTTGCCAAGGTAGCGGTAGGTGGGTTTTATTGATATTGCTAAATGGATGTGGCCTGACCCTTCAGTCGTACCAAAACAAAATTATTAATATATATATATATATATATTTTAATGAGATCTTCTAGCGTAAAATTGTCTAAACCTGGAAATTACGTTTCTTTTCTTGTATTTCCTATATCTGGTCTATGTTGAACGCGTTCGTTCTCTGATTATTATCCAGGAAATGAAAATATTAGGGTTAAATATTTGCATCGAATCTCCGTTGTAACGTTCAGTGTAGTTTAATGCAGAGATTGAATGATTTTATCCCTGCGGCTGACGACACTATAACGTTTTAGATTGGACCATAGTGGAATGACAGCAACAAAACGCGGATAATGATGTAACGTATTTATCAAATATCTCTCACTACTGACTTGTACTATATATCATACATCTTACATATTAGGCGTCCAACAACATGAGTCAGTAAACAACACGCTGGATAAATAAAACTTTATTTGAATGATATTCATGGAAGATAAGGAGCTTTGGCGTAAATCTCGTATCCGGTGTAATACAAATACTACATTCAAATACAATTAACACTAAAAGTGGATGATTAGTGCTTATTAACACCATAGCTTTGTGTTTAATATCATGATTTTGACTATTATTTTGTACGAACTATTTTCCTCGTTTAAATAGTTTTATTTATAATAAAATAAATTCTTTTAAAACTTTAGTTAACGATGAGCAATGTTTGAGGCTGTCAGATTCTTGATTCTTGTATCTATACTTTATCAACTTACATAATATAGTAAAACAACTGCCATCGCAATCAGAATGAATATTCAAAAAACTTTTTGAAATTATTTGATTAATTTATTTCCAAGGTTGATCCGTCATTTTTCAGGAAGGTACAATAAATCAAATGTACTTTGCGAAAGAATATGATTTTGATTCAATAATGCATTATGGATTTAATCGCTTCTTGCAACCTAAACCTGTAACGAATACGATTATCTTGGTCTAAAATGCAATGCTTTGTAATAATTGTTTTGTTGATTTAGGGAATGGTACCAGAAGGTGTTAATGTTGGTCAACGAGATCATCTTTCAGAGGCTGACGTAGAAAGACTTAGAGGAATGTATCCTTGTAGCTAATTTAAAGAATATTGTTGTATCAACAATTAGTAGTACATTTTTTATCTGCTATTTTTTCCAATGATAAATAAAACTAAACATTAAGGCAGTGACTTACTTATACATGGTTATTTATTGTCAATATGGATTTAAATGCGATATGTTTAGCATAAAAATAGCTTTGTCTGTCAGGTATGTATTATTAAGTAACTTAAGCTCTGTCTGTCCGTCTGAGTACGCATATCTCTAGAACTGTTTGACTTTCTGAAATTCTGTAAACGGGATATTGTTCTGGGGGTGGCCTCGGTGACTAAGTTTATCCAGGTCACTGCGCTAAGTAAGAGGTCATAAATGTTTTCTATGAAAACTCCAATCAAATCTGGTATTACTTGAAAGCTCTTGCTTATGAGATTCAGTTATTGACCATGACTAATGACCTTTGACTATCAGGTCACGAGCTATATAACCTTTTAGAGTTCAATTTCAAATTTGATACCATTCTAAAGAATATTAGAATGGCTTTCAAAATGCACATCTGTGACAACAGGTAATGCGTTTAACGTTGTAAATGTTAGATTTTATTGGTACACTTAAGCTACTTTACTACATCCGTTTTTCAATGGTTTTTTGATAATCAAAAGGAGAGTAAAAGTGACGCCGTCATGTCAGCAACAGTATAGTTAATTTTAGTATTGATATCCTTTTTCATGTATCCAAAATTTCCCGATGCCATTCCAATACTTTTCAATGATTTATGAACTCTTTTTGCTAATTTGGATTTCAGTTGATGTTTGCTTTCTTTAAGATAGATGTTTGCATTTTCATAAATACTTGCAGCTTGGGGAAGAAGGGTGAA